>WEKX01022408.1:1112552-1136045 GCA_013390025.1 Pitta sordida
TTTTTTTTTTTTTTTTTATAAATACGTATTAAGGTTATTCTCTGCAATGTGTGGTGGCTGGTCTTTTCAGCAGGCTCACTGATGACCATTTTAGTGTAATTTTATGGGTAGGAAATAACACTGTGAAAGGTAAAAAAAAAAAATAATTATACCTAAAGCACATAAGCAATGGAATTGAAAGGTTTCTTTAGCAAGGAGGGGAAAAAAAAACCTGTCACTGTTCTAAGGGAGAAAGCCAGATGACTTTTGGCAAAGCCTGCTTCTCAACACTAACAAAACAGCCCAAGAGCTTAATTATAGAGGGGGGTGAATGTGCCTCAGGGATAAGTAAGTAGCTAGTCCATCTCTTGGTCCGAATTCCAGCTGAGCCTGAATACGTTTAAGAATTTGGGTTGTTTTTTCTTCCTTCGTTTCCCCTCATGATTATGGAAAGGTTTTTGCACAGTTGTGTGCTTTGTGCTGATGGAAGATGCTGCAGATTCCGGTCTTTGTCCGCAGACCAGTTTCCATGCTGGGAACTGCAGTATAAATCAGCCCATGCTCCTCACCAGGGAGAATTCAGCGGCTGCTTAGGATCATCTCCCAAAAATGAGGATGATGCGGAGGTCAAACTGAGAGATGCAGCTAAGCTTGCAGCATTCCCTCTGCCTCTTCCCAAGGTAAGCAATGCAGCTGCCGTGGCTTCAGCCAGAGTTTCGAGCTGGGTAAGAACATAAGTAGCCACAGATTTTCCTGCCACAGCCTATGTCTGCCCTCTCCTCACTCCCTCAGCTGGGGATGGAATTGAGTTCTGTAACAAGGTTTGTACTTGATGTCTATTGTGGTGTTAGGTTTTATTATCTGGGATGGGCAATGTGAAATCTTGATGAGGGTGAAAGAAGAGAACAGAAGGTTTCAGATCGTCCAGATCTTCCCATCTGTTGCTGTTGATGTGACAGTGAGGTGGGAAAAAGAGTAAAAGAGAAGAAGGGAAATGGAATTATTGGTTTGGAAGGAGGAATGAACAAAGGTTTCTTGGGCAGATGGTGGATGTCCCATCTCTGTAAATATCCGAAGTCAGCTTGGATGAGGCTCTGAGCAAACTGGTCTANGTTGGTGGCATATTGTGGTCCTTAACGCACAAGGGTTTCATATAAAACAAATCAGTTGTTTACACCCTACAAACATTTTATTCTAATGATGAAAAATTGTTTTGCTCCTGACACACCTGTGAGAAGCACTGATGTGAGTCACTGCATCCCATGTTTATCTCTCTGTCCCTGAGAAGTCAGAGCAGGAGGAGCAAACACAGCCCGAGGGCAGGTGACTTGTCAGAGCAGTGAACTGTCACCGGGGGTTGTTGGTCCTTGGCCGCTCTGTCGAGATGCTGGACAAGGTGCCAAGTTGGAAGCTGTTTCTAATGATTTGCCACTTTGCTGCTGAAAACTGAAGTAGGAGTGGGAACACGTCTGCTTTGGCCAACCAGTAATCGATGCTTGAAGGCAATAAACACCAAACCACTATTTGGTCACTGTTGTTTCATTTTCTGTGAAGTCCAAAGTGGTTTTATAATGATTTTTTCCCTTTTTTTTTCCTTTCTTTTCCTCTGCAGTCTCAATGCTTTGTGCAGCTTTTGCAGAGTGTCATGTCCACAGCCTGGTTAAGCAAAAGTCTCTTTGTGTCCCTCCCCCACTGAACCCACATGAAAGGTGAGAATCTGAGAAGCAGAGTCAAGGTTTGCAATCATAGAATCATAAAATGGTTTGGGTTGAAAGGAACCTTAAAACTCGTCCAGTTCTAATCTCCTGCCATGGGCAGAGACACCTTTCACTATCCCAGGTTGTTCCAAGCCCTGTCCAACCTGGCCTTGGACACCTCCAAGGATGGGGCAGTCACAGCTTCTCTGGGCAACCTGTGCCCCCTCCTCACAGGAAAGAATTTCTTCCTAATCTCTAAACCTGCCATCTGTCAGTGATGTATTCCCTCCTTTAAAACCTCAGTGCACTGAGTCTGCTGGAGTTTTCATGCACATTTAAACTGTGCATCATTGAATCCTGGGAAACTCATGCAGAGACCTTCTCCATTTCCTGGTATGACTTATTGTTTCTACGAAGTTTTATCATATCTTCACACACCCAGCATTCAATTAACCTTCAAGAGGGAATACTGGACCCTGGCTGAGAGTTTGGGAGCCTCTGCAGTGTTTTTGTACAGATTGTCTAGAAAAAGGACAAAGTTTCCCAGGCGACATTTTTTGGCATGAGGGGATGAGTAAGAGGAACTGTACTTTCCATTGCACCACTCATATTTCAGCCCAACTCATCCCACAATCTGCTTTGAGCCTGCTTTGAGCAGTTTGCAAAGTGGGGGAAAAAGGAATTGAAGAAGTAAAAATAAATATTAAAGCACGTAAGAATTAAATATCACCTATTCAAATAGCAATTATGCCGTTGAAAACAAGATCACCACACCTGTACAAGAAAAGACAACCAAGCCCACAACATCTGTTTGGATCCACCTGCCAAGCACCTGTTCTGCTGTTTCAATGCCATTTGATTGCTGGAGATGTAGAGGCTCTTGTGAGGTAATGAGTGATTTTACATTATGCATGATTGAAAACAGGTGTTCTAATGCTGTACAATTCTATGCATGAATAATTCAGTTTGTTTAGAGCAAGATCTTTAAAAGAAGTATGGGCTTTATTTTTTTTTTTTTTTTTTTATAAATACGTATTAAGGTTATTCTCTGCAATGTGTGGTGGCTGGTCTTTTCAGCAGGCTCACTGATGACCATTTTTGTGTAATTTTATGGGTAGGAAATAACACTGTGAAAGGTAAAAAAAAAAANTCTGTAACAAGGTTTGTACTTGATGTCTATTGTGGTGTTAGGTTTTATTATCTGGGATGGGCAATGTGAAATCTTGATGAGGGTGAAAGAAGAGAACAGAAGGTTTCAGATCGTCCAGATCTTCCCATCTGTTGCTGTTGATGTGACAGTGAGGTGGGAAAAAGAGTAAAAGAGAAGAAGGGAAATGGAATTATTGGTTTGGAAGGAGGAATGAACAAAGGTTTCTTGGGCAGATGGTGGATGTCCCATCTCTGTAAATATCCGAAGTCAGCTTGGATGAGGCTCTGAGCAAACTGGTCTATTTGAAGATGTCCCTGGTTATGGCAGGGAGCTTAGACTACATAAGCTTTAAAGGTCCCTTCCAACCCAAACTGTTCTATGCTCCTATGAAAGAGGCTGAGAACAATTATTAAAGTGTGCTGCAGTGTCCTGTGCCGTCAAAAATTGTTACATGGTAGTAGAACACCAATCTCGCTGTTCCTGGTCTATAACCTGAACACTTGGATCCAGTGGCTGTAGAGGTTGGTGTAATAAATTTTAACACACTGTGCGGGTTTAGGAAGTATAAAGAGGAAAATTCAAGAATCCACAATAGCCAGGTGTGACCCAGAGCCTCACTAACAGGGGTAGCTCAGACTTTGTGGCCCACACTGCTCAAGGGACATCAGGTCAGGAATCCTGCAGGACCTAAAAGCGATGGCTCTGTGCCCAAACCCAGCTAAGCATGCTGACATTTAGGGGTTTAACTGAAGTGGGTCTGTAATCTTGCAGTATTTTATATACAGTAAGACTGTAAATTAGAGTTTATAATACCCTATCCATTCAGCTACTGACAAAGTATCTAAGGTAATCTGACCTGCTTCACAGACCATGAGAAAAATCCTCATGTAAAGTGAAAAAGATGAATTACAGCATTTTACAGAGAGGTAGAGGAATTTGTCTCAACTCAGATATTGGGTTAATTCCCACGTCAGGCAAAAGAATGTTTCACCAGGCTTTCCTCGAATAAAGTTGGGGAGGTTTAATGGCTGCAGCCCTACAGGGCAAGGGATAAACTCTGCTCCCTTTAACGTGTCAGAGCCAATGACCATGACATCAGCCACATGGGTAAGACTCAAAGTAAGGGACTGAAGGAAGAGAGGGAAAAATATTGTAGGGAAAGAGAGTTGGGTTTTGCTTTTAGGGTTTTTTTTTTCCCTGAGATGATAAGAAAAGGAATACATCCTGGTAATCTGTGTCTGCAATAAGGAACGGATTTTATTTTATGTGGGAGTTATTCACTCCTGTAATAATAACTTAAATTTAATAATTGTGACATGTTGGCTGTGGAGGGGAAATGAAAAAGGGTGATGTGGCATCTGTTGAAGATACCTGTTCTTCTGAGGGTTTATCTGTCCTGGTGCAGATGATGAAAACTCACAGGTCTCACCGTTCAGCTACAAGAAAGGCAGCACATTTCTGCTCCTCCCTGACTCCTTCCCATTAGTTTGGAAGCCAGGATAGCAACTGAAGGCTTCCTTCAGGTTGGTGGAGGAATTCCCTATGGATCTACAACTCTCTTTTTTCACCCCCTTTCCCAGTAACAGATGTTTTATAAAACACCTTATCTGATTGTTTCTAAATTAATACTAGGGTTACCTTCTGATTTCTTCTATAAGTTCAGCACATGACTCTTCCAGAGACACTTCTTTCTCTTACCTCTGCAATGCCTTTTCAGTAGCAGTAAGAGAAGGTTCCAGTACCTCCTCTACCATTTTTCTAACTATTTCCATTCCCTTTCTGGGTACTGAAATGACACACTCGTTCTTGAAGGTGAATCCTGCAAGGGGAAAGGTGCGTGTTAGTCACATTCTGATGGGTACTGAGCTATGGGCAGTGTCAGGTGCCTGCCAGGAAAGAAAGTTTGTCTTTCCACCATCATGCCTTTACTGCATGATGTCAGAAGGAAGTAGTTTTCCAGAAACAAAAACAAAAACAAAAAAATCAGAGTTTATCTGCAAGCATACCTGCATGATCCAGGTCTGTTAGATTTCCAGATGAGGCACTGAAAGATACATATGGACTTTTCTGGTGTCTGTGCTGGGTATGAGAGCATTTAGTTTCTGAAACCTTTTGATGGTCTCACATGGAAGTTCTATAAATTGAAAGTATGTATTTACCTTTTCTATATGCACCTCCTGTGATTTATTAGGTAATTGTTTCTTGTCATTGTTACCCTCCTACTTATTTGACTTTGTTTTCCTTTGAAGAATTAACCAGGATGGTTTGGGTTAGAAGTGATCTTAAACCTCTTGTCACTCCACACCCCTATCACCTCCCACTATCTCAGGTTGCTCCAACTTGCCCTTGGACACTTCCAGGGACCCAGGGGCGCAGCCACAGCTTCTCTGCCCAACCTGCGCGAGTCCTTCCCAGTCTCTGATCTAAATATATCCTGCTTCGATTTAAGGCCTTATCACTACATGCTCTTGTAAATAGTCCATCTCCAGCCTTCTCACAAGTCCCTTTCAGGTACTGGAGGGCAGCTAACTATGAACTTACAAGAAATTTTCCATTGCTCAGAGGGAGATATAATTCCCTGATCTCTCTGTTGCTACAGCAGAGGGGACATACAAGATCCTTTCTCCAGGTACCAGTAGTCCCATTTCTTAAAGCAGTGGTGCACTCCTTTTTCCTCACAGTTAAAATCCTGTTGAAACTGTCAAGTGTTGTTTCCACCTCTTCAATTTTGTTCTCAATAGAAACCCTTCACTTCTCTGTATACAGAGGCTGCTGTGGCCTGGATCTCATCTTGTCCTTTGGTAACATCTTCCAGATTTGTTTTAAACTGATTAGACACTGCTGAAGAATCAGCTTCTCTCCCCCGGACAGTACAAAGCCAAGTGTTGACAGAGCTGGCTCCTGGCCATGGGCTACGTGATGACGCAGCATCGCATCTTTTGACAGCCCCCATTTCATTTGGGGCACCCTGAGACATTCACGCACCCTGGCGAATTAAAATAAAATAAATTGCAGAGTGACAGGGGGCTGCAATTAAAAAAAAAAAGGTGTCAGCTTGACCAGAGAGTTGCTTTAATTAAAGGACTTATTCTATACACTAGAGCAAGGAAACTGAAAGTTATTTCTGCCCTTCTAATGTGGCTGCAGTTTCCTTCTGAATTTTGATTTTGAGAAACAGAAGATTATCCTTTTTATTGGGCTACAGAGAGAAATTATGAGGAATGAGCTGAGAGACTTTCAAATTCTCTCAGTAGGAGTAGGAAAGCAGGGAAATACTTGTCCTTCCCTAACTAAATAACTTCCAGTATAGATTAGACATGGAGACACTGGTTTCTGGGTCCCATCTGAGCACAGGGATGCATTTAAGTCACTAGGATCATATGTATTGCCACCATCTAGAGCCTTTTCTGGATGGCCATCATCCTCTCTTTAAGCATGAGGAGGAAATACAGAAGGTCACAGTAGCAAATACTATTTCAGAGTTTCATTTGTCCCTAAAGGTTAATAAAGCTCATCAAGAAATGCATTGAAATGAGGCAAAGTTAGTTCTAGCATTTGAGCCTTCCCATCACAGTGTCCTAAGAGATGTCCTGTGGTTTGACACATAATTAATATGTTTATTTATCTTAACTTGCTTTTTTAACATCCATCACCATAATAGCCAAATATAAACATTTCATCCTGTTTCATAAAGAGCTCATGGTCCATTTTATTGCAGCGGTTACTTTCCCAGCTCCCACCAGTGACACGAAGTAGATGCCTGAAAAAAAAAACCCAAACCTCTGAAATTTTCTCACCACTTTTGCTGGAAGCTGTGTTATGTTTACAAACTTGTGGAAAATGTGCCTTTTTCGCCTCCTTTGAGTGTCATGGGAACACAAGCTGAGGTCTGGTCCAGTAGCACTTCTCAGAGCCTGTTGCTTCTCGGGGGTCCCATAATCCACCCACGAGGTTTTTCCAGAGAGCAGCTTTAAATTACACACTGTTTGCCAGCATCCAAGATCCCAAACACGTTTGCGAACAACCTGGCTCAAGCAATAAAATCTGACAGTTTTTCAGGCAGACTGAGCTAATATTTCTGTTATTTACCCATGTCAAAGTGTTAAAATGTCCTCATTACTCTAGATTATATAATATTTAACTTATGGGATGCTGAAGGAATAGTTGTTCAAATAACTTGCTTTAGTTCATGCAGGTTTTAACTCACTTCTACAGACTTGACTGGTCAGGTAATTTCCATGGTATTGTTTTTGGCTCCTCAACTGGATCCCATCCAAGTTTACAAAGTGCTTCTACGGTGATAATGGAGCACATTCCAGCATCCTGTGAAATGTCAGTTATATATCTGGTGTTAGATGTGTGGGGATAACCTGGGCAGAGCTTCCAGATGCTCTAATTTCTTGCTTGGGAGTACCAAACATCCTGAAGATACCAAGACAATCCTGCCAAAAGAAGAAAAGTAAATGTAAAGGAAAAAAATAAGGAGAATGAGAAAGATAAAGTGTCCAAGCACTGAAGTTTGATGCTTAAAATGTGAGGTTTACATCTATCTTCTTATAGGAAAAGGAAACACAACACTACTGATTTGTACCAAACAATAGTAAGATGGTTGATGTGGGTAAAAAACTTTCATTGTGGAAAGTATTAAATCATGTCCTTGAGGAAATATATAAATCTAATGTTAAAAAAAATAAATCTATTAATGTAACTCTTACCTGACTCAAATCAGCTGAGAAAAGCATGGTGATAAATTAAGATGCAGCAGAAGCATAAATTGAAAATGGCGAATAATATTTTTCTTAGAAGTGCTTTAATTATTTAATATATTTTTATTTTACCATAATGCTTTTTTAAAAGGAAGGCATTGTAACAAGTAGATTTCAGAGGTGTTTGATTTTAACTGTATAACTTTCTTGGGAGTTGGACTAGATGATCTCCAGAGGTCCCTTTCACCCCTAATTATTCTGTCATGCCGTGATTCCCCTTTGAGGATATTTGTGAAAGTTATTCCTGAAAGTTCAGAGATTTCTCTGCTTTTCATTATCTTTTACAAGGGCCAGAACCGTGTCCCTGATCTTCTGTGATATATTCACACGGGAGGTATTCTGGAACTGGCCAAGGACACAGCACTTACAAGAAGGTCCTGACAAGCGTCCAAAAGCCTTTGCTGAATCTCCCATCTTAGATGACCCCATGGAACGTGAGAAAGGCTTTCTTTGAGGGGAATGGCATCTTCTGGTCATGGTTATATCTGTTAATTCAGAGTTAATTCTGCTGTGCTTAACCCATCCCTGAAATGTCCAGTGCACCTGAATGGAAAGGTTCAGGTAAGGATGAAGTAGTCGTCTTTTCACAAGAAAGGTACCAGGAGAGGCCTCAAGCTCTTGCTTTGATTTTTGTTTTCCTAATACGGAGCTACCTCTCTGGTAAATGGGTTTCTGAGAAGATCAGTTGGATGTTTGAACCCCTCATCCTGGAAAAATTGAAAGAATGTGGGTCATCTTTCTTGCTTGACTTAAAAATAGCTCCAGTTAACAACATTTGGAAAGCCTATTGCTCTGAATACCAGTCTTCCACTTGTGAAGGGGTAAAAGTTTATAATTTTGGGTGGAAACCATGTGAAAGTTAGCTGGTTCATCAGGGTTTTGTTTTGAATTTTTTCGGATTTGTCCAAAATCAAAAGTCAAAGTGAAACTCAAGGGATGTGAACCCGCTTGAATCAAAACCAAAAGAGTGATGTGCCAGATCTCCCATGAACCAAAAACCACTGGGTTCTCACAGTTCTCATCCAAACAAAAAATGCAAAAATATAAATCAAATATCCTCTCTCACTCCTCTTGGCTTTCAGGGAAACGATGCAGAATATTAAAAAGACCTGCTCGTGTTTGCAGCGGCAACTACCAAAATATCCTGTGATCATTCGATAGCTGGCAGTTAATATCCTGATCTATTCTCTTTAGTCAGTAATCCAATCCTTTCCAGCTAACACTCAACGTTGGCATGCACAGCATAACCCCTTAACATCTTCCTTGGCTGTACAATTTCACAGGGAAGACTTTGTACAATTCACAGTCCTTTACATCCTTGCTCGAGGAGCCAAGGAGGGAGATGGATTTGCAATTATACGAAAACTGCAAGCAGTGTGATCAGTACAAAGACAGGACTCGTAGCCAGTCTATGACAAGCTGGAGTACTGAGAAAATATTTAATGATATTTTTCCCTGTGGTTCACCTAGTTTGAGAACAAACTGTGGCTCAGAAATGAGAGAAGGAAAAAAAAAAATCAAATTCAATGTTTTGCTGTACCATCACTCATCATGCACCAAACAGTTTCTAAAGCCATGAAAAAAATGTGCTGGTCATGGACAAACAGCAAAGGTTTCGTTTGTAACTAAGACACACTTGTTTGTAATAACATGTGTGCTTTTAAATGCTGCCAAGTTGCTGAGGCTATCTCTCTTAAATATAATTTTTAAATATGTAAGTGTTAAAAAAAACAAGGTAATGTTCAAGAAATGTCAAAGAAAAAAATAGTTTGATCAGATGGTTAAAAATCCAGTCAAACCAAAGACAACCTGTTTATGACCTTTCTATGTTAAAAGCTAAAAATGTCATTTTTTTCCCCCCAAGATTAATTGCCATCACTTTGGGAGTAGTGAGCTGGACATTATTATATGATGTCAATTAATGATTAAAAAAAAGGTGGTTTGCAAATGTAGCGCCACAGTCCCTGGTGCATTACATCATTTCTGAAAGATCTTAACACGTGATAAGCAAAGAACATTTTAACCTAAAAGTCTGAGAGTTACAACCTCGTTTTTGTTGTAACACCCTACGCACAACCTTTTGGCCTTGAAGTCACTTGCAATAAAACTAAGAAGTCAAAAAGAAAAGGAAAAATAACCTCTTCTGAGGAGAAGACACCCTCCTGTTCTGCTGTCTAAGTGGTAATGCCGTGGCATGAGTCACTAGATGCAGTGGAAAACTTGGTGTAGAGCTGTATGCTCTGCTCCCAGCAAGATCCTTTACCCAAGTCTCCTGCTCCGAGTCGAAAGGTTGCTGTGATTCAGGTAGGACGACCTGGATAATGAGTTATCCCTGCCAGAGCGCCTTGCAAATGTCATGCGCTGAACAAAATGACTCCACACTTGCCCAGGCTCTGCTCACCCAGATAGGGCGACGGGGATCATTTATGGGCCCTGTTGAATTCACTGAAATATTTAGAAGGGGTTTTACCTATATTCCGTGTCCTCCTGTCACAACCTTCTTTTGCAGCAAGTTTGATTTGTTTGTCAGTGACATTCATAGCCTGACCCATTTTCCTAAGAGCACTTCTCCACTTTTAGCATCAAAACACTGTTGAGGCTCCTTTGTAAATGAACGACACGCATTTAAAATACCTTTGTAATAATAAATACCACATGAACATATGTATCTAGCAAAGGATTTCAATTTTGATGACACTTGCTTCTCAAGAACAGACATTCTGGGAGAAAAAAACGTTGCCAGCCCCAAATTGATTGACATTTGTTTACTTAACTCTCTCTTCTTGAAAGTCTGCACACCTATTTCAACCTTGAACAGTTTCCAACTGTGGTATACTGGAACATTTTTTCATTTATTAAGTTCAGTGTTGCCAACCCAAACAAAGAGTAATCAGTGATGATCCAAGCAGACCAAGCTGTCTAGCACCATACAATGTATCTGCATGCTAATTTTCAAATTCCCTCACATTTCCAGAGAACTAATGGGATCATTTTCATTCTGTTACAGCAACTCAACAGTTACTGAATCACCATCTGTGTTTTCGTTAACCTGAATCAGATATAAATTCTGTTATTGCAAGGTAGAGCAGCTTGTTTAATGATTCTTAATCTTTTCTTTAATTAAATCATGCAGCCAACCTGAAAAATCTATCTTAATGCAAATTAGGAGCTTTTTTGGCATTCGCTTACAGTAATGCACTAATAAGGTTAATTTATGAAGGTTCTCTTCCAGTCTGTACAGATGATATTTGTTCGCTGCATATTTTTAGCATATTGTCCCTTTTTGTAATATTTAAAAAAAATAATAATAAAAAAATGCCTATTTTCACCCGCACAAAAGGGGGAGGCTGCGATCTGCTTATTGTTTATTAGAAAGTTAGAGCACAGAAAATGAAAATCAGCCTCTCCCTTCTGTGAGTATCAGACTATGAGGATGCAAAGGCACAATTCAGGAACCTATTAAATTAAAGGACCTCGGACCAGCATTTTCCTGCCTTTGGCAGCTGGAGAAAATCAGGCCCCTGCTCTTGAGGATTTAAGGGGAGATAGTTTCTCTAAATCCCCTTTTTTTTCCTTTCCTAATTTTTTTTTTCTGGTAGGTGTGAATGAATAGTTTAAAGGGTAAATAGTCCTTGTGAAATAAGCCTGAATACATTTCTCAGTTGCACAATTGCTTCAGCTCTGGACTCTGGTGATCTCAGTCAAGAAAATCTCTGCAAGCATTCCTCCCAACTACAAAATGACTTGAAATCTGTTCAAGTTGCTGAGTAAATAGTAAACTTTTTTTTTTCCCCAATTCTTTTTTTTTTCCTTTAGATTATTTTTCAACACCCACTAGTAAATGGGGACGGTGACTGTGAATTTCGACACACGGTCTTTGATATTTAATTAAAATCACAGAGCCTGGCTGGAAAGTTTTCAGCATAGAAATTTTTTGCACCAGGAGACTGCAGATTCCTGAAATCGGGGATTCTTTTCATAGAAATTTGCCCGTTTGGACTAGAAATGATTTGTTTTATTTTCTTTTTCGCTTCTAGGAAAGGACTCCTTATCTTAACTAGGAACTATAAAAGTTCTTTCTTCCTTGGAATGAGGATTTCCCAAGCTCAGCAGTAGAGAGGGCAGGCTCTGGGAAGGGGAACACCCATTTCAGCCCCTTCTTTACCCTCACTCTGCCTCTTTCTTTTCCCTTTCAGTCTTTCCAGTTGGACTCACTCAATGCCTGACTCTATTAACTCTTTGCACAGCCCAAGACCAATTTTTTTTTTTTACCCAAGAATGAGGGAAGTACTAGACCTGTGAATCTCTGTGTTTAATTAAAACAAAAGGCACCATAGAACAGCTTTGGGGTGGATGATTGAGAGAAACCTTCCTTTGAGTTCCGTGCAGCAGGGACTGGAAACGATATCTTGTGCTATCCATGCAATGATTCCTGGCTTGTGGAGAACTCTGGTGTGGCGGTTTTCCTCTGATTTTAGGAATTTTGCTTTGTCCATGCTCACATGTGTTTTGTGCACCCATGGAATTTGGGATGCGAGAGTTTTGCATCTTTCTTCCCTCCCTCCATTAGAAAAACTGTTTTCCAGCCACTGGTAGTCTGTGTAAGATTAGCACAGCAAGAATGACAAGTAATTGTTTTCCTCCCCATTTAATTGTACCTATGTGTTCTTAAGTCTATTACATGCTTCGCTTCATGCTTCAGCCACTTTTAAAACATGCAGATAAATGAGTGGCAGTGTAAGAGTATTTTAATACAAACCTGGGGTCTTGTACAACATCTTCTCTAAAGGCTATCTATGTAAAAACAAAGATCTTTAAAAAAGGCCAGTAAAAGCCTCAAAGGAACAAAAAGCTAAAAGATTCTAAATTTTGGACTCTTTCCTGTTAGAAATATATAGACAAGTCTCTTTTTTTCTCCCCTGCTTCAGCAACACTTAAAAATACCATACACACTCTTTGGGTCCTTTAACAGTGAGGGAATATGAATACATGAAATGTTCATCCTGGAAAGCAATATAGAGTCCATAAGGAGCCCCAAAAGTCAGAAACTGAGCCACTGAATCATGAAGACCTTTGGTCAAAGGCTGCCATGAGGAAAACAGGAATGAAGACTGTACTGCCCAATGGACTTGTCCACCACAGAGGAGGAAAGGGAAGAACATGATCCCATTTGACACAAAAAATCTTGCTGGGTTAATTACCAACTCACTAAGCAGAGAAATTAAGGCAGGGAGGGCATTCTGTTGATGACAACCTTTACCCAGTAGCAAGCTTTTCATTTTCCCAAGGCTGAAGACAATTTAGCCCTGACAAATCCAATCAGTGATACACAGGCATAACCTCCAGAGAAATGCTCAAATTTTTAAGGACACACAGAGCAAAAGATGGACTGCAGTAGGACATTATTAAAATATTTACAGTATAGCTTGGCCAGTGCTGAAATGGCACAGTTGGCCTGAAGTCTCATCAAGGTCTCCTGGCATTTGCGTGTTCCCCCAATGGCTTTGTTTAGTAAAGTGTTAAGTTTTCCTGAGTATTTTGTGTATTTAAGGCAACAATTTTGAAATAAAGAATTGCAATCTGAGAACAAAGCTGCTATTTTGAGAATTTTAAGCCGTTATTGACTCCTGTCAGATCAGTTTCTAGACTTATTGACTCAAGAAGTAAATATAGACTGAGAGAAAGCGAGGTTAAGTCAATATTTATCTTGCAGATCAATAGATTTTGATACTAACCAAAAATTAAGCTCAATACGTGCATATATTATATGCAACAAGGTTAGGAGAGATCCATTCAGAAAATTTGTCAATTTGAAATTTCCCCACGGAATCCAACTATTCGGATTCAATTTCCGTTAGAGAGTCTGTCCCTTTAAGTGACGGTGGTCGCAATCCCTCATCATCCCATTGGGTGCTCGGACAGCAGCTGAGAAACATCAAAAGGAGAAGGGAAGAATAATGAAGTGAGAAGAAGACGATCATGTGAGTTTGGTGGTGGTATTGGGAAGAGGCAGGTCGGGTGTGGAGGTATACAGGGAGTAAAGCAATACAGAATGTGACACATGAAATATTTCAATGTGATTTCTGTAAATGCAAGGCCAGGTTGGACAGGGCTTGGAGCAACCTGGTGTAGTGGAAGGAGTGGGTGCTCATGGCAGGGGGTTGGAATGAGATGATCTTTAAAGCCTCTTCAAACCAAAACCTTTTTATGACTGTATGATTAGTCTCAATATGAAGAAAAGATGGAAGACTCTGGAGGGGGACTTATGGCAAAATGTGTTACCAACATCTGGAAAAAGGGATCAGGAGTTTCTGAGGTGCAGCAAGTGGGATGCAGCAGTGTGTAAGTCAGTGAGTTTTCCAACTGAATTGATACTTTCCGGTGAAGCGAAACATGTTTATATAAAAAACATAAAGATCTGAAAAGTCTGAAAAGCAGGAAGCAAGTAACTTACTCCTGCTTTACAGTAAGACAAGGACAATTTTGCCATCCACAGTCTGGCACAGCATGGGTAGAAATTGCATGTGAGGTGCTAATTTTGTCAAGCATCCCTGTCCTATTCCTGGAAATGTTCAAGGCTAGGTTAGAAGGGGCTTGGAACAACCTGGGATAGTGGAAGGTGTCCCTGCCCATGGCAGGGGATTATGAGATGGTCTTTAAGTTCCCTTCTAACCCAAAGCACTCTGTGATTCCATAGTTCTAAGATCTGAAGCTGAACACATCCAACACTGCTGCTCCAAGGTGATGGTAGGAGCACTTGTTTCTCCTTGGTCCCCCCCTTTCCCTGAATCCACAGGGACACAGAGTCCAAAATAAAGACAGGTAGTAAGGTAGAGGAGTGAGCTCTGCACTGGGTGTTGGCCTCCTCACCCGCCCAGGGCCAGCCACAATCTGTCCCTCCTCCATCTTCCCGATGCCTTTCCTCTTTGGAGGATATTTTCCCGAACATTTTAGCTATGAAACTACCCTTTGGGGAAGACTTATGCTCTAGTGAAATGAATTTGTAACGTGTCAGGATATGTGGGAAACATTTTCAAGAGATCTTTCTCTCTTTTTTTTCCTCTTCTATTTCTTTCCCTTATTGGGTTTTTTCCTCTTTTTTTTAAATTTTCCTCTCTTTTTTCCCCTTCACTTTTTTATCCCATTTTTACTCTTTTTTTCCCCCCTCTTTTTATTTTTATAGTTTGTTTGTTTCTTCATTCACCCCCCCTAAGCTTCTAATCACAACCTCGGATGCATTTGCACCCCAGATAACTGTGGTGACCTTACATTTACATAGCACCTCTCACCCCAAAGGATCTCCAAACGCCTTGCAAATTTAACACAAGCTGCTCTCCGCTCTCGGAAATCCCTTCACCTACTGCTGGAGCCAGTTGGCTCCTGCTGGGAAGACCAGCACCTGCTTAGCAGCACTCACAACACTACGCAACAACTCGGGGAGTAGAGGAAACCTTCTCCAAATAAAACTCCAGTAAGAGTTTTGACAGGCTGAGTGTAATTTGGCCAGAGCACTGCAGGTATGGTGGATACTTTCCCTGGAAAAGCTGGGAGTGCATGAGCAAAAGGAAAGGGCTTAAAAATGAGTGAAAGTTTCTTGCCTTTTAAAAAAATCACTGTTCTTGCAGCTCATCTGGAAAAAATATGTTGTAAAACTAAAAGCTACGCTAAGTCTTCCTTAGAGGTAATTTCAAAGTGAGTGAAGATGATAAAATGATATATTAATTGGAAAAATATGGTTTCATTTGAAATAAAGTGGTGAATCTCACCAAATTTAGCTCCACAAATGCAGCGAAGTACATTCCTCACCCAGCATAAAAAGGTGCCATTCGTTTGATATCGGTTTGATGAATTATTAATTTTATCACAGCCAAGATGACAGCTAATATTAGAACATTGAATTATTAATTTTCAAACGTGGCAATAAAAAAAAAGCAGAACAAACACAAATTGAAACACATTTTAGGTGTGAGGTGACTTGCTTACATAATCTGTTTGAGGAAACAAAACCACAGAGATTTAAATCTTGCCAAGCAGCTGCTTTTACCTTCAAACATCAGGGATGCTTATAACTTTACTTTAGAAACTGTATTGTCTAATTACTCTAGTGAACTATGCATGTTAGCTATCATACACCTGCTCTATTTGCCAGCCAAAACAGGGTGTCCATGTTATAATTTTTGGCTGTGGATGTAGGTTTTGGGATACTCAGGCCATGGGATAATAAAGAAACATACGCAACCCAGGTAGAGAAGTCTTTTCTTTTTTTTTTTTTTTATTTTAAGGATGAGCAGGCTAAAAGAACAAGAGAATATAATTTGATTTATTCTTTTGCTCCTCGCCTTTCCTGATGGTTTTTTCACCCCTGCTTGTCATGTGGCGCAGGGTAAATAAGCACTTCAGGGCTTGTTTCCTTAAATATGTTTCTGTGAGGTTTCAGCCTTAAGAGGCAGCACAGGATTTATCTGGCTCCACTGCTGCCCTACAGGCTAATACTGATTTTCCTGTCAAATGTCTCCTTTGCAAATATTCTTCCTTCTCAACTCTCCAAATGAAGATGAGAGCTTTGAAGTCTTTCTTATTCCATGGCAAAATAGTCAACAAAACATTTCCAAATGTCGTACGTTTTCCCCTTCTTTTTTCTTTTCTTTATTTTTTTTCTTTTCTTTCTTTTTATATAATTTTTTCTTTTGAGCAATGAGCAGACCAGAGCAATGCTACCCCTGAACTTAGACAAGGGTCTGGAAAACAGCACGACTTGTGTCCATCAGGGATTCTGACCAGTATAGGTGGATTTTTGAGGGCAGTGTTCTCAGAGAAGAGAAACAGCTGCCTGTCCCCAAGCCTCATTGGGAATTAATCCGGCTCAAAGCTGGATTAACTTCTATAAAAACAAAAAAAAAAAAAAAAAAAAAAAGAAAAAAAAGGGCACAAACTTGTATTCCAGTACCACATATGGCGATTATTTAGACTACAAATATTAGGCAGGGCTAGCTGGGTGGGTACTAAAGAGAGACTGACTTAAATCACTTACTTTTATCCTGCTGACAAAAAGGGGTGAAGCGATGAAAAGCATCTGTCGCCCATCTGAGTTTGGAGAGAGCCCGTGTGACAGAGGGAAGGGCAGGAGGGGGCAGGAATGCCCCTGGTGAGTTCTGCTGGGGCACAATGTTAGAGTGCCAAGGGCACAACAGCCCAGCTGTGCCCGGGAGGGTCTACTCAGGACCCTGTGGTGAGCCATGAGCACACCTGGCTGCTGGATGAGGGGTGAGAGATGAGCTGGGATGGGAAAGGCTGCAGGACCTGGTTAGTCCTCTGATCTCTTTGCTGGTGCCAGGTCGGTTTTTGCTGTGCCTGAAGTGGGAGGGCAGGGCTCAGAGCTGGAATACAGGTAGTCTTCAAATCTCAGCTTGCGTAGGAGGGCCAAAATGCAGAAAATTAAATCACTCCCACTGAGTGAACTTGTTTACTGCTTAGATGAACTTCGAGTTACTGTGTGCTCATCTGAGAAATTTTTCAGGGACAAAATCCTTTTGAGCGTTCAGGTGATTCGCAGGTACGACTCAGACCTGCGGTACAGGTGTGATGAGAGTTCAAGAGATCATCTGCTGCAGATGTGTGAACATTCACAGCAGAAATCAAACCATTGGCTGCAGCTTTTGATGCAAATACAGGCTCAGATCAAGAAGAGAAGGAAGTTCTTGATGTTCTCCCAAGGAATGGGATGTATGTGCCAACAACCCTCTTGCAGAGGATAGAGATACAGCTAGAGATGCTGGAGTGCTAGAGATACAGCTCCTTTCTTATATATTTATTTTCATACACCTCTGCTCCATTCTGTTAACTTCGAAAACAAAACCACTTTTTTTTCTTTTTCCTTTGGGTTTTATTTGTTTGTTTTCCATTTCAGTGGGGAATTCAGAGGTCACACATCTGCCATGGGAAGAGAAGTGATCCATGGGTGTGTTTTGTTCGTTCTTGGTTCACATGTTCAGCACAACACAACCTTTTTTCCCCCACCTCCATGCAAAACCAGTAGAGTTTGTAATAAGTACAAAACCCCAAAACACAGTCAGTCATATGAGACTGAGTTTCAAGATCTGCCTGACTGTGCTCAGCCAAAACCCCAGGCAGCTCCACTCTGGGTTTGTACATTCTGGTTGACATCACATTACCCGTATTACTAATATTTCCCATAAAACAACTCTTTTCCTAATGGATTCCCAAATCTTTTTGAGGGTTCCCCTTTCCCTGACCTATCCTAATAGGAAGAGCCCCAAAAAATTAAAAGATAACCCACTCCTGCCACCATTTAAAGGTGATTCTTAGTGTGTGGGTTTGAATTTCTCTGGTTTCACACATTGCTGGTTATGTTGCCTATTATAAAGGATTCAGTAAGACACATTTTGTCCCAGCGGTATTTTATTTTGACACATCTCAAATGAAAATACAGCTCATTATTTTATAGAGAATTCAAATATGTTGTCACCTGGTTTTCATGCATTAAAATGTGATTCATTTTTTGCTGTAGGTATATGAAAAAACAGGATGAGTGTGTAATAAGCCTATTAGTAATTTATTTATGTATTTTTCGTCATCCAAAAATGGGGCAAATGTCAAGCTTTGTCTTCTCTTAAAATGTGTTGTGTTCAGAATGCAAGTGCTCCCTTGTCTGGTCCTGTATTCTTTATCTTCATGGTTTGGCTCTCAAGAGGCGTATTTAAATTGTCACAAATGTAGTAAAACTTTTCAGGGAAAAAACACTCGGAGACCTTGTTTATTTAAGTTTTAAAAATATTATTTATCATACCCTGTAAAATATCATGTATCCACCCTCTAGGGACAGGGCAGCCTTTTCAAATCAGTCATAAACTGAAACTTTGTACAAGATGTAAATGAGGAGCTTGATTAAACAAAGCCCAGTGTTCAGCCTGTGTCTGGTGAAGTTTCTGTAGTCACAGCAGTAATTAATGTGAGGCCAGCTAAGCAAATCTGTTGTGAACACGTTTCACTTTATGCAATATATACACAGAAAGCATGAAATTTTGGCCCAGGTGGATGTGCCAGTCTGTTGAGATTACCTGATCCAGGAGATGCTTTAAATTATGGAAACCACAAGAGATCAATACTTCTCCAAACGTCCCTGGCAGGTTTTAAAAAAATAAATTTTTTACCCAAAGTTTCAACAGTATCCAGTCTCCACCTGAGAGGAGAGTCCATTTAAAGCTCCTGATTGACCAGCTTTGGAAAGGTGGCCTCTGATCTCCATGTTTAAATTTCTTTCTTGGAACAGGCTGCAGAGGCGGGATTTAAAGTCTGAATTTTGTTTCGCTTGCAGTAGAATGGAAGAGCTGGCAAGCTTAGGCACTACCAGTGCTTTGTGGAAGCTGACATATGAATTTGTTCTACAAATGTGCCAGGGACACCCTGATCCAACAGGCAGATCACTTCCAGAAGACACAGAGTTGCATCTCTGAGCTGACTTCCAATTCTTTCTCATTACTACCCATTAAGGGAAAAATTCTGCATAACTTAGACCAAGTGATTAATTACAGCACTGAATGATATCTCCCCTCAAACCTCCTATCTTTAAATATGCAAAAATTAATTTAAAAATCAGCTGAAATATCCTGATCCTTCAAATAAAGAACATATCACTCCTCACACAGGCTTTAGGGACTTGAGGATGCAGATGGATTTTGGGGTCTTATGCCTGACTAAGGTGGGACAAAGTAACTGAGCTGAGTTTTGGTTGCAGGAATGCAGAGAAGGAATGTCTGTGGGAAGGATGGAAGGGATAACAGGAGGAAAGAGACCCGTGGGCACATTAACTTCATCTGAGAATAGGTAAGGCAGAAAATATCTTCAACGTTGTGGTGGGTAACTCCTCCAGATTTATTTTAAAAAGCATTTTCAACTCTTTTATTTCTTTTTTTTTGTATTTTTCAAAAAGTCTGAGTTATTGTGTATGACACAATTATACACTTCTATTAAAGATCACTAACTTTAGCTTCTGGTGTCTTAACTATCTTTCTATTCCTGAATTTAACCTGCTGATAGCAGAACATGTTGTTGGAAAACAAGGCCCCAAGGGAAAACATCATAAAAAAGGAAATCTATCAATAAGGAAATACTAGTACCTGTGATGGGATATCATTTGTGCTTTATTTCTGAATGGATCAGAGGAAGTCTGCCTGTCAAAAGCAAAAGGATACAAGAATGAACACTGCCAGAAAATACTACATTTAAACAATTTCTTCTTCTCTGGGATGAATACGACAGAGTAAAAGTGTTCCTGAAAAGGAAAAAAGAAAAAAAAAAAGGAATGATGTGTTGATATTAAATAGTGTGTGAGCATGAAGGAAATACGAGCTGCAGAGAGACACGAAGAGGAATAGTGTGACATGTTCGGGCTGGGACAGTGGTTCACACAAAAACAGTTAAAGAGAGGTGGAGGGAAAAAAATGGGGAGCTGCTGTATCCTGAGTCATTAGCATCAGCCATGGGGTAAGCTTTCCCACAGTGCCACTTATTCACTGTCCTGTGAGGAACTGGAAGAAAATTATCCTTTATACAGAAAGGGATAACATTCTTGTCTTCATTCTTCTTCAGCAGCTCCTTCCTTTTTCCTGGTGACTCCTCTCTAATTCCTTTTGCACTTGAAGGTATTGGAAAAAGAAGAGAGAGCTCCCATTGACCTGCTGGGTCCTGCTGCCTTCAGAAGCCCAAAGACTTTGAGATCCATTTCACTGTGAAATAAAACCACGTAGGTTTAGATGTTTCTTGTTCATCCACACGATACATACAGTGAAAGGTAATGACTAACACTTCTCATGGATTTGTCCTCACAGAGAAATTGAAATCTCTGGGTATCCTGTTCCACAAGAGCCAGTACTTAAAGGAAAGAAAATCTGGTCTTTAGTTTTCATGGCATCACAAATGGTTTGGATTGGAAGAGACATAAAAGCTCATCCAGTTCCACCCCTGCCATAGGCAGGGACACCTCCCACCACCCCAAGTTGCTCCAAGCCCCATCTAACCTGTCCTTAGACACTTCCAGGGATGGAGCAGCCACAGCTTCTCTGGGCACCCTGTGCCAGGACCTCCATACCCTCCCAGCCAGGAATTCCTTCCCAATATCCCATCTGACCCTGCCCTCTGGCAGTAAGAAACCATTCGCTCTTGTCCTGTCACTGCAGGCCCGCGTCCAAAGTCCTCCAAGTCGTGTGGTCAAGGAATGGATGGCAGCTAGCCTGGTACTGAGAGCTGTGGGAGCTCAGGGGACAAAGTAATCATCTCCTTACCATTTCCTTACCAGCCTGTCTCTCCAAAGGCAACAAAAAGCAACAGAAGTAGTAGAGAGGATGAATAATTTTTTCCTTTTGTGTAAATTTGTTCTTTCCCTCTCTCTCTTTTTTTTTTTTAATTCTTTTTTTTTCCTTTCTTTTGCAGTTGCAAATGTTTTGAGAATCCATCATCTTCCCAGGTTGATGGCAAGACCCTTGTGACCCGGCTGTGAGTCACGATTCCCAGCTGGGTGGCTCTGAAGAGAGACAAGAAGCTCGGATGTGTTCCTGATCCCCCACCAGCACAGGCCAGGAACATCTGTCTTCTCCTTCCCTTCCTTCAGACAGTCCCAAGGAGGAGGCAGGCAGGGAAGCAGGAATATGAAAGGCAAGGGATCAACTGGCCGTGTTATATTAGCCAACTTAAATAATTCTTCTTGGCTGTGGAAACTGTCTTCCCATCCAAAGCTGCTTTTTCTATTTTTTTTTCTTTCCTTTTTAGTTTTTTCTCAAACAGGAACAATTTATTTCCACTTTTGGGAAGGTTTCTTGGCCAACGGTGACTTCTCCCCGTTGCCTGTCATGCGCCACTTCCCAGTGCCCCCCAGGTGACCTTACAAAGTGCCTCAGGGACCCAACTTTAGTGAATAGCAAAATCAAAATATGCAAATCGAGCTTGGATTATTACACATACAATCATGGAAACATTTTTTCCAGCGCTATTGCCTGTGCCCAGCTTCCTGCCCTACTGCTCTGAGTGCCTCAGGCTGTCTATAGCTGTTGAGCTGAAGCACCCGAGGATGACTCTGAAGCAGGAAGAGAGTTCAATCTGCAGGATGGTTTTCCAGACACTTTCTTTCTCGTTCTCCACAAGACAGTTGATATTCCTCCGGATTTCACTGTTATTATTTGGATGTCTCTACTTCAGAGCAAAGGGTAGATGAATGGCTCGTTCAGCCTCTTCAGTCCACTCTAGTTCTATTTTAGTTTGAGGAGCCCGTGCTTCTTTGAGAGATGGGAGCAGTTCATGCCAATAACTCAATCTTTCTGCAAAGTTCAGCATCTCAGGCTGCAAGAAAAACCCACCAAAAAGGAAAGCTACAAGAAGCAGTGCAGGGAGCTGAGTCCTGTAGTCAGATTTAGGTGATAGAAAATGTACATCTTGAGCTGTAGAATCATAGAACACTATAATGGATTGGTATGGAAGACCCAAAAGACCATTTCATTCCAACCCCCTGCCATAGGCAGAGACACCTTCCACTAAACCAGGTTACTCCAAGCCCCATCCTTGCACCAATCTGGGTTTTCCTGGCCTCTCTTCTTCAAAGTCGAAGTGATGAATTTCACTTGAGCACTTTAATGAATGAAAGGATGCATAATGAAGCAGGAAATCCTACCCACCTTAGCAGTGAAACAGATGTTTGAAGTCTGAAGCCTGAACTCTCTGAAAACACTTTTTTTTATGCTGATATAAACCACATTTTTATTTCTTTATTTTTAATGCTATATGCATTATTTTGAGATGTGTAATTAGCAAAACCCTGCACTAATTCTCCTTTGAAACAAAAACCATAAAATGTTTCCATTTTAAATCTGCAAGGAAAAAACCTAAATTTTGGCAAATAATTAATTTTTGCACAATTTTTTGTGTAATTTGCCTCAATTTCTTATACAGCCTCAAAGAATGATCAATTTGCACTGCAACTTTTTCTGTCTAAGCCCATAAAAGAGCTCTCCCCGTGCTATTCCAGCGTGGCACGAGGTGGAAGTGCTCAGTGGGCTGTGGAACAAGTGGAGAGGAAGTGTCATCCACAATATCTGAACAATGAACAGAGCACCTCGCCACAAAGTCAATTATCCTTTCAAAGCAGCCATGGTACATACTCAGGAGCAGATGTTGGCATTATGATATTGTGATACTAATCGAAAGGGAAGGTTGGGGTTTCATTTTTTTTTTTTAATGTCGGTTTTCGGAGGATTAAGTTGGATATTTCCAATATAGTTGAAAGAAGAGAGTTATAACCTCCAAACCCAAATGTTCCCATTTGTTTCAAACTCAATCATTGCTCTCTGGACAAAGCATGAAATGGAAAGCCCACTGTGAATCTCAGAATATTTGATTTCAGGTGAAGTGCCACAACAGCTGGTCTTTCAAAAAATATACATGCATCAAAAAATATACATCCACACTTTTGAATGGGGCTTGGAGCACCAGTGGAAAGTGTCTTTGCCAACAGGAAGGGGTTGAAATAAGATGGCCTTTAAGGTCCCTTCCAACCCAAACCATTGAGGGTTGCAAGATCTTTTCAGCTGTTTCTGCATATATCTACTTTTCCTTGATAAAAACATTACAGTAATAAAATAATCAAGTTTGATAAGCAAAATTCAGGTGGATATGGTTTAGAAAATGCAGCACAGATTCTTTTTTATCTCCTTCATCACATGTTTATATCTGATTCTTGCCTCTAATGACTAAAACTCCTGCAGCCTCCTCTCTGCTCTGTGCAGGTTGAACAGTGACTCTCAGATTCTTTCCTGTCTGGTACCAGTTCTCATCCCCAGGGCCAAAACAAAGCCTTCCCCTCTGAGTGTTCCTGTTAGAAACACTGATACAGAGA
>WEKX01022409.1:5183-31321 GCA_013390025.1 Pitta sordida
GAGGAAAAAGGGAATATGAGATCTGTTGTAAGAGAAGGAGGGGTGGGGGGGAAGGGTTGCCTTTAAAATGATACTTCTCGCATTAAGCTCTGATCTTGTCAGTTAATAAATAAATCCTTTATATTCCTCACTTGTAATTTGCCTTTTTTTCCCTGTGATAAGTTTTTTTTTCCCCAGTTTTTCTCCTTTGGGAGAGGTTGCAAGTGAATCTCTGGCATCCAGCCAGGGTCAAACCATGACAACACTCTACCTATTTGTCACCATCATTTTGAACCCAAATACAGAAATTGTGTTTTGGGGAAAAAGACACCACAGCTAGAAGAAGGAAGAATAATTTTAACATTTGCATACATGCAGAAATAAATGCAGACAGACATATCTGATAAATGTATCAGGGAAAAAAGATCTTTCTTCAGAAAGTAAGGTAAAATATTTGAAACTAGCTATAGTTTTGTGTTTGTGATCAGCAACACATTGTGATAGAGTACTAAACGATCTGCAGCTATTTGCTATAAAACATTGTCTTTCATTAGCTTCTAATTAAGATTCCTAACATTTGAGATGTGTCTTTTCATGTTCAGTTCAACCAGAGATAGTAGTAAGGCATCAGAGATGCCCTGGCATAGTTGAGATACTCACAGCATTCTGGTTACATGGGAGTAGAAGCCATGTACTTTCCTGGAAAGGTGACTCAGGACACCCCAAGACACTTCAGGTACCTTTAGAAACCCATATTTAAGCAACTGATAAAAGCCTCTCCTGTCCTTGGGCAATAATACATGAATCACCCTTGAGCTGCCCCTGGATGCTCACTGATATAGCAATTCATTCCTTATGTTCATTTGGATTCCTGTCTGTGCATGCTCTCCTTGTAAAAATTACAATTTCTTTTTGTGACAATTCACTGAAAGTCACTGCCTGACAATGAATTCACATAATTCCTTATGCAGGCAGGTAAGCTCTCTATTGAAACAGGCCTTGAATTTTTCAGTCTAATCCAAATCATTTTAATAATTACCTCTCACTCAGATTTTAATATTTAATTTATATTTTAGCTTCAACTTCATGTCACTCAAGTGTTTCCTTCAAAGAGAAATTATCTTGCTAACAAGAGAGTATTTTTTTCCTTTTCCTCAAGCTGTAATGCTATTTAGGCATTTCCATAATCTGATACTATGCAGCTACTGTTCATTTACATATCTGCAGAGATTGTGGTAGGGAATTCAATAGACCTTGCAGCTAAGTCGTACATTTCCTTCAATCAAGATGGAAAGGAAATTGATTGTGGGATAAGGTCTATTGTCGATGCTCGGAACTATGCCAAATACGTGCTGAAAGTGAATGGTTCCCTAATTTTGATGTATTCTCTCATCTGTGATATCCGATACTCTGCTCAANTCCACTAGTGACTGGCTGCTAGTTGGATGTGGCACCATTCACCAACACTCTCTGAGCTCGTCCATCCAACTAATTTCTAACTCAACATAAAATGCTTCTGTCCAGTCCATGTTTTATGAGTTTCTCCTGAAGCATATTGTGGGAAACCGTGTGAAAGGCTTTGCTAACGTCTAAGTACACCACATCCACGGCCTTTTTCACATCAACCAGGTGAGTCACCAGATCATAAAAGGAGATTAGGTTGGTCAGGCAAGACCTATCTCTCCTAAATCCATGCTGACTCGTTCTAATGTCATGGTCATTTTGCAGTTGCTGATTAACTGAAATTAACTGAAATTTATCCAGAAAATGGTTTGTTTCCACAGGCAGAAGGTGTAGTTAATATCTATTCTGTTCAAGACCAGTCACAGAAAATATAATCCTTCAGCACAGTTTCTTTATCATTTCATCCATTAGCTGTTGTAAGCAATTGGTCTAATAGTAGTGCCAGATGGGTTTCCAGTGAGGAATAGGAAAATAATTCTCCTGCTATTTACTTCTGCAAAGGCGTATGTATGTGTTAGAATCATGATCCCTATTAAAATACGCAGATGTCTGTGTATAGACTTGACAGAGCCTATCAGGTTTTATATGGAGTTCGGGACAGTGATCCACGTTGTTGTCTTCCACCTTTTTAATGTTTTAATGTTTTTAGTGTCCTGGTTTAGGGCTTTTTCCCCTCTGGCAGCAAGGGGGTTAACAGCTCGGCTCCTGCCTGGGTCTCCGTCGCTGCCATGGAGATCAAGGTTAGAGAGATAGAGATGCCTCTGTGAACAAGTCTATTTGGGAGAAAAGAAAAAAAGTTAGTAACAAGATGTAGATTGCCAGAGCAGGGCCTATGTGGAGAAGCTGAAAGNAGCTCCTTCAGGAGCTCTTTGCTCATCCAGGCTGGCCATCTGCCCCTCCGACTCACTTTTCGGCACATTGGGATCGCCTGCTCCTGTGCCTTCATGAGCTCATCCTTAAAGTATGTCCAGCCCTCCTGGACCGGGACACCCCAAGACACTTCAGGTACCATTAGAAACCCATATTTAAGCAACTGATAAAAGCCTCTCCTGTCCTTGGGCAATAATACATGAATCACCCTTGAGCTGCCCCTGGATGCTCACTGATATAGCAATTCATTCCTTATGTTCATTTGGATTCCTGTCTGTGCATGCTCTCCTTGTAAAAATTACAATTTCTTTTTTTGACAATTCACTGAAAGTCACTGCCTGACAATGAATTCACATAATTCCTTATGCAGGCAGGTAAGCTCTCTATTGAAACAGGCCTTGAATTTTTCAGTCTAATCCAAATCATTTTAATAATTACCTCTCACTCAGATTTTAATATTTAATTTATATTTTAGCTTCAACTTCATGTCACTCAAGTGTTTCCTTCAAAGAGAAATTATCTTGCTAACAAGAGAGTATTTTTTTCCTTTTCCTCAAGCTGTAATGCTATTTAGGCATTTCCATAATCTGATACTATGCAGCTACTGTTCATTTACATATCTGCAGAGATTGTGGTAGGGAATTCAATAGACCTTGCAGCTAAGTCGTACATTTCCTTCAATCAAGATGGAAAGGAAATTGATTGTGGGATAAGGTCTATTGTCGATGCTCGGAACTATGCCAAATACGTGCTGAAAGTGAATGGTTCCCTAATTTTGATGTATTCTCTCATCTGTGATATCCGATACTCTGCTCAAAGCACCCGAGAAAGGTTAGAGGCCACCTGTCAAGTGAAGAGGCCTATAATTACTTCTGTATTACACTAAAGGAGCCACAGTGGCTGAGTTCTTCATATGCATGGTAAGTCATATGCTTCCCTGGTGTAACTCAACTGGTATGTTCATTGGCAGAGGGGAATTTTTCATCAGCCATCCATGATGATAATCACAGATGGTGAAATTTGTGTTACTAATAAAGAAATTATAAGACAAATATATGCTATTTATTACAATTGTCAGTTTAAAAGGCAGCAGATACTAGAGTAATATATCACTTCTTGACCCCAAAGTCTATCACTGTGTACGCTAAGAAAAAACATTTCTATTCCTTCAGACTTTCATAGCACTGTGCCATTGATTTTAACATTAAATATGATTAGTTAGCATTTTGTTTTTTTCATATGGCCTGCTGCCAAAACATTTTTATTTTTTGTGCTTAAAGTGAAGTAAATCTAACTCTAACCACACATTCTAAAAGCTTAGCTCCACTTCTTGTGTCTAAGGAATGCCTGTATTCTTACTTTTTATGATAGATTGTTCTAGCTTTAAAATAAAGTTGCATTGCAAGTGAACAATTATGTTCTCTCTCTTTGCTTTGAGAAAGAGAACAGGCATCATGGGATCTAAGAAGACAGCCCAGGTCTTTCCAGAACTAAGTCAGGGAAATACTCCTGCAAACACAGCTGCTTCCAGGTTTAGCTTCCCCAGATCAGGCCAAAGGAAAGGTAACACAAGCACTCTGCATGTACTTCACAGCAAAAGCACCCATTAAATCCAGTCTCTTTGAAAAAGGGTCATTTAACTTCATTTTGATTTTGCAGCATAGTGCATTAGCAAGGGTTCTTACACTTTGGCTTCAAAACAGGTGTTGTGCATATGGTAGTAACAGGTAACATCATCTTTAACTGATAAAACAGGTTCTTTTGTCCAAAGTAATTTATACCCCTGTACACATCTTGGGTAGTGGATTCAGCTGGTTTTGATCCCAGACATAAGTTTTACATCACTAGTTCATAGATAACCACCTCCATCTTACCTGCTGGACAGCCTGTGAATGAGTTCAGTTGGCCAGAGTGTTGTAGTGACTGCTTAGTTTATTTATGAATGCCTGATCTGTGGAAAATAAAGCCATACCCTCTTCTCTCTGATAAATCTTATAAATTGATAGGCCTAGTCTCTCATATGTTTTATTGAGAACAAATGAGCTTACAGATCCTGAAATTCATATCGTAGCACTAAAATTAAAAACAGTCATCACTAATGGATTTTTCTATCACTGATTACAATTTTGAGCAAACCCTCTGTCAACCAAAGTTCTCATTTCAAGGTTATAGTCGGGATCTGGTGGGAATCCATCTGCCCCAGGAATGTGACATATACCTAATTTTCAAGATGAGATAATATAATCCTTGGCAAAGGGTCTGTGATCTTAGGTACTGCAAGGCAGTTTTTTACACTGAGAGAAAACAAAATTGACAAAAAAAAAATTGTGCAATTATGCATATTTTTATGTATGTATAAGATGGGTTTACTTATCTATTAGACTTTAAAGTTACTTCTATGTCTTCCTACAAAATCTGCACCAGTTTTCTCTCCTTAAGTTAGTGCTTTTGGGTGCTTAAAATGTTCTTTGGCACTGCGAAATTGTTATAAACACCCTTCCTTTTATGCTGATGTATACCTGATACAGAATACATAGTGTGTACCTGATATTAAAGTGCAGAGATATCCTCTATATTATGAACGCAGGAGGAAGGAGGTACTGCAGGCAGAATTCATTCTGCACCACCAGCTCTCAGCTCTTCACTCCTTGAAAACACAGACATCCACATGAGAGTCCCATAAACACACTTCAAGTGCAGCTCAGGTAAACTCTCCCCTTGCTCAGGAACAAACACACTTGCTATCAAAATCAGAGGTGGAAAAAACATCTTGTGCTTTGTTTTTACAGAAATAATTTGAGTGCCTATTGCATGCAAATATACTGTATATGAGCAAGAAGAGATAGGTGCATGAAACAAATATGTGCATGAGAGAAAATCTTTTCCGTAGACTTTTGAGTGCATTCTATGTACTTATGAACTTACTGTCTTAATACGCATCTGGGAAGACTGTGTCAGATTCCATACCACAGAGAGTGTTGCAATTCTTTTTAAAAACACAATTTTCAAAAAACAATACTTTTATTATATGTCTGCATCCCTACATTACAAGTGGCCTGTCCCTGCTTCCATCTCATTTGTATCTTCTTCTTATGTCTGAGTTTATACAGAAGTTCCTTGTTCAGTTGTGCAAGTCTCCTGTCCCTTTGGTTTACTTTCTTGCCCACAGAGATGTACCACTCTTGAACTTCTATACAAAAATTGTTTCCAGTTTTCCAAAGCATGAAGATGGGCTAAAAGTAGAAGAATCTAAGATAGAAGCCTACAAAGCCAAGAAAGAATATTGGGGATTTCACTAGCAGGTGTTAGGTGGTGAGTTGGACTAGATGATCCTTGTGGGTCCCTTCCAACTCATAATATTCTGTGATTCTGTGTGATTCTGTGTTAAAACTACACTGATATTACATTGTATTTTGTTTCTTAGTCTGGTAAATCACTGTTTTTCTCTCACAGGCACACATATAGACATGAAACCAACCAGACCATTTGGTATTTCATGTCAAAGTTTTTGTGCACAGTGTGCAGTGGAACATGCTCAGGTTTGGCTCTGGTATTCACACTGTGCAAAAATATGACAACATTTTACATCCCTCCCAGTCTCAGTCTGCTTCGTCTTTACAATGATGATGATAATCCTCCTTTTCCCTTTCTGAGCCTTGCTGATTTATGTAACAAGCTTTTTTGAGGAGTATGGACTATCCATTAGATGGTGCTTGTTCAACACTGCCATGTTTCCTGAGACTTATAAGGACTGCTACATTTCTAATAAATAATAATGAGACAGCACATAATAGGCATAGCTCTAGTTTGGGCTGAAAAACGTACCTTAAGTTTCATGTTATTCCTTAAAAGTAATGCAGATTATTATATGTTCATCATGCCAATAACATGTCTAAAATATTATTCATCCCAGAATTGTATAGATAAAATCTTTACATCACTCTTCACAAGGTTATATGTTTTATATAGAGATATATAATGGCTATTGTTTTTCTTTTTTAATTTTTCATGACAGTTTATGGGTTAAATCCTATATTGTATGAAATCTTTTACTGGCAAGAGGGCAATAAAGAACCAAGCAGGTGGCATTTTACAGATTTACAGGATTCAGCAGCTGAGCCTACAGTCAAATGAGAGATGAGAGCAGCAAAAAGGCCTGCTCTCCTTCGGCAGTATTATAAATGGATAGAGTTATTCTCTACACGTGATATTTCTTTAAATCCAAAGAGCAAATCAGATTAAAGGCTAGCATAATTCTTTCTGGATGAAATCACAATCTGTCCGTAGAAATTCTCTGTGATGGACTTTTATTGCCAAATGCCACTGTACAAAGACGTTCAGCGCTGGTACCATTTCAGGAGAGACATTTAAAAGCAAAAGAATTAGAAGATGGTGCTGGGCTGATACAGCTCGCTCAGGATCAAACTGTTCTCTTCAAGATTGCTTCTCATGTACAAGATGATAGAGTGTATTAAAAAGAAGCCAATGAAGTTTCAATAGCTATTCCACTTAAGTCAAGCAAAACAGTTGTCTTAAAGAATATTGGGTTTTGTTTGTATGTTTATCCCATGGAAGAAAGTGAAAAAAGCTGAGTTGTCAGGATAGTAGGCTGGAAAGCTTTAACAGGCTTTGGAAAAGCAAGACATGGAAAAAATTTGGCCTCTACTAAAACGATTTTATTTTTAATATTACTCATTATCCTTTGTTGAGTAGGAAGAGAATGGTCTCAAATTTACCTTTAAAATGTTCTAGGCATGTGAACTATGCAGATAGCGTCGCCGTCCCTGGAGGTGTTTAAGAGAAGACTGGATGAGGAGCTTAGTGACATGGTCTAGCTGGGGTGTGTAGGGCTGGATGATCCTGTGGGTCCCTTCTGGCTCGGAGTGGCCTGTTAGCCTGTGAGGGAACTAGGTTTGTGTTTACCGCTCTGGGATGTGCGTTTGGTCTCTGTACGGGTGTTAGATGGTGAGTTGGACTAGATGATCCTTGTGGGTCCCTTCCAACTCATAGTATTCTGTGAATCTGTGAATCTGTAAATTTCTACCTAAATTGTTGGAAAATTACAGTAATTTTAAAATAGGTATTTTAAAAACCCCTTGCTTACTCTAATCCAAAAATCTTAACTTCATGAAATTATTGCATATGATGTCATTGATTTTTTTTATTATTTTATCCTTAAAGATGTTGAAATTATTTAGAGCAGGGTTTATCTTTCTATTACTGGTCTACATAATACATGGTACAACGGATGTGCAATAACATCAATAGGTCTTAAGAATAGTGTGAATGTCCAAGCTTTATATACATAAGGACCTTTTCTGGTCCTCTATAGTTTATATGTCTAGTTAAAAAATTAATATTCTTTGGAAAATTGGGAGGAGATAAGAACAGACAATGAACTAAAACTTGTCCTTGTTACTGATGCTGCATTATATATTATCCTGTTTCCTTCCAGAGAAACGTAAGGATGATTCACCAAGGACAAGTCAGTATCATCAGAGAAAGTATCAGTTGTATATAATTACATATATAAACACATACATATACCTGACTTTATTTTTTAATTTTTCTCTTCCAATTTTGCAGTTAAGGAAAACAGTCAGAAACGTTTCACAATAGTACTCACAAGTTTCTCATTATTAGAGCTGTGAAAATATGTTGACAAAAATATTTTGTGAAAAGAATAGCATCATCTTGAAACAAAAAAAAGTCTCCTTCAAAATTTCAATGTGGACTCTAAATATGTGTTTTTTGACCAAAAGTACAAACTTTAATTCCACTAAAATAGAAGAGTTCAAATTTTATGCAACACATTGTAAGCTTTTCAAATAGAAAGTACTTTGTTTAAGTTTTAGTATGGTATCTCTGGTGTTTTTATGGCTCATTCTGGCTCCAAATTGTACGTGGTTGTAGATGTTTGTCCTTTAAGGAATTGAGCAGTGGAAGTTAAGGGAACAGTCATTATTTTATCAGAGAAGTTCAGTGATGACTTATACCCTACTTTGTTGTGTGAAAAACATCTGCTTATTTTTATATAGCAACATGGCACAAAATTTTTAAAATCATCGTTCTCTCATATCCATGTAGTTAAACCTGAAGTAGAAATCATTACAGGCCTGATTTTGCTGCTTATGTTCACAGGAGTGATCCCACTAGTGTAAATAAGGACTATAGGATTAACGCCTATGTCAGGAAAAGGAATGATTCTAATCAGCTATGTTGTGGCCACTTAGAGGGAAAGTAAATCTCTGCTGTACACAGTAGCTCTTTCCTTTGCCTTCCATTGCATTACACAAACCCCTAATTCCCACTGTATTTATATTTCAGTCATCATTTGCTAGTTATGTGGCAATGTATTCATCTGCCCTCTTCTTACAGCAGTTAAAATCAACAAGGGAAGTGATCTTTCAAGATGTATTAAAATACAACCCCCTTAGCAGCCATCCTGCTATACTTTAAGCATTTGAATGAAGGATGATTTGGTTTATTATTGCATGCATGTAGCTAAAATGGATAAAGGAGAAGAAATTAGATGTGCCAGGCCACCATGTCGAGATACAGAAAACAGACTTAATCACAGAATCACAGAGTCACAGAACATTCTGAGATGGAAGAGACCCACAAGGATCATTGAATCCAATTCCCAAGCGAATGCTCATATAGGAATGGAACCCACAACCCCGGAGTAATAGACACCATGCTCTGTCTATCTAAGCCAATCTCAGGGTCATGTTATCGGGTTTTTTTGTTATATAACCTAATTCCCTCTCCCATCATGCCATTGTCTAGTCCATGTCCCTGAGTTCCTCACCCAGTCCTTTCTTGAACAACTCCAGGGATGATGACTCCACCACCTCCCTGGGCAGACTGTTCCACTGAGGGGATCATTCCCTCTGTGAAAAAGCTCTTCCTAACATCCAGCCTAAACCTCCCCTGGCGTAGCTTAAGGCCATGTCCTCTTGTTCTGGTGCTGGCAGCCTGAGAGAAGTGATTTACATCCATCCGACTGCAACCTCCCTTCAGGTAGCTGTAAACAGCAAGCAGGTCACCTCTGAGTGGGACCTGGGAGTGCTAGTTNATCTCTGTGGTCTTTTCCAACCTTATTGATTCTGTGATTCTGTGATTCTGAGCCTCCTCTTCTCCAGGCTGAACAACCCTACCTCCCGCAGTCACTCCCTATAGGGCTTGTTCTCCAGTCATTTCACCATCCTTGTCACCCTTCTCTGGACCCTCTCTAGCACTTCAACATCTTTCTTAAATTAGGGAGACCAGGAGCGTGGTGCCTGTGCTTCCACACTTGTGGGCCTGATCCCCGGGTGGGTGTTTGCTTGGTAGTTGGACTAGATGATCCTGAGGATCCCTTCCAACTCAGAATAACCTGTGAACCTGTGGACTGGACACAGTTAAGCACCTGTTTGTTTCTGTTTAGCAAAAGCCACTGTGGAACCAAGGAGGCACAAAGGGTCTTTTCCTTGGGAAAAACATGTGTGACAAGTGAAATGTCACAGGTGACAAGGATCATTCTTTGGAAGTTTATCTTTCTTTCCAAGGAGATGGCAGGAGGATTTCTGAGATTGATTCATTTATTTTCTACCTTCTACCTCACCATAAACAAAAAAGAAAAACAAAAAAGAAAGCAAACAACAAGAGAATGAGACAGTCACTTCTGCACTGTTTCATTCAATTTCTCCTTCCATAAACCATTAGTAACATGGCTGATGCAATGTGTATCATACGGCAAGTGAACAAACCTCACATAAAGCACCTCTGAAGCTTTGCTACTAAAAGACTCATTTAAACCTTAAACTGTGCATGTATACGGAAACACAAGTTTCATGTCAGTAAAACATGCTTAGCTAAATATATAAATAAAATCCTCTACTAAGGGAAAACAAAGGTCAACTTTACTTAGTAGAGACTTCCTGTAATTACAAGGTTGTAATTAATATTTTATGGTATGTGGTCTATACCACTTTTCTGGCACATGTCCCTATATACTTCCTTGTAAAGTACTCATTTAATGCCTCAACTCTTTCACCATCCTCTGTGATTTCAGTTCGCATGCAGACTTGCAATGTTGCAGCTTCTCCAGCTTCTCACTCACTCTCACAAGAGCAACAGAAAACGTTTTCAACCTTTTCCCATTTCTGGCCATCAACTGAAATTAGTTCTTTGCTGCAACAGCTGTACCTTTTTAGTTTGTATTAATGCAGATGACAGCATTTTGTTGAATCCGTTGCAGGAATCATGGGTTAGTACATCGTGCCAAGCTGGGAAAAGTCTCTTGAAATCAACTCCAGAGCTTTCCATTGACTTAAGTGAGTTAGGCAGTTCCTAGTAGCTTATACAGTATTATGAAAGACAAGAAATGCTGTCAAATTGCGTAGTATTTAGCAAGTGCAAAAACACAAGATTGCATTTGTATGAAGATGATATAAGCAACTTGTAGTGATTCACTGTCTTCTCAAAGGCAGATGTTATAACTGAGAAATTATTATCAGACACCTGTATTACACCACGAAAAAACCCTTTTCAGAAGAACCTAGTACTGATCTTTTCATACTGTTTTCTGTAACTGAAGAGAGTTGTGTTTTGGAGCACGAGATGAAAATTAACATCTCTCCAACTGGAATAGACATTTTATGGAGAATATAAGCATAAAGAAGCATGTGGCATAGAACATTTTGTTCAGAATGAACATGTCAGTAATGTACAAGGCAGAATTTCTGTTCCAATAGGACAAAAGATTAATATCCATAAGAAGAAAAATTACTACACATACAACTTTGGAAATAAATTAGTAACAGCAATTGCCTCAAGGGAGTTTGATTTGCACATTACTCAGTATATATACTCAGTATAGTCAAGTGTGATGAGTCTTATGACATTGCAGTAGTTGCACCTAAAGGCATATTAAAACATCTGCTGCCTTTGTTGTACAATCTCCTGGCTCTGTCTAGCTCCTACAAAAATTAACCCAGTGTTTAAAAAACTTGCTTATGCTCCTTATGAATCTTGCCCACCAAGTCTCACTCACAATATCTGAGGATGTTAATAACACACTTGTGGTCTTTTTCATAACTTCATGTTTATTTCTTCTCTCCTCTTGAAGAGAAAAATTTATGGAGATGTACTTACATGTTTAGATGGTGAGTTGGACTAGATGATCCTTGTGGGTCCCTTCCAACTCATAATATTCTGTAATTCCGTGATTCTGTAAATAGCTCCCTTGTGTGCATATGAATATTCAAAAATAATGAATTTTTTTTTGCCTTTGTTTCCCTCTGTCAGGAGGACCTATAGTACTTTAAGTCCACCATTTTGACTTTTTAGACTTTTTCTTCTTTTCTTTTTCCCATCCCTGCGTCTTTCCATTTAAACAGGAATGCACCTAAACAATAAGTAGGCAGTGCTTTTTAACCAGTAATGCAGAGAAGTGAGGATGAGTTCAAGACTTTTTATGCTGTCAAAGATGGAAAAATACAAGTAGGTCTCCTCTGATATTTCTTGATTTAGTTGCCCTGCATTCTTTAGGTAGATGATGTAAGTAAAGGCAGATAGCAGTTTTAATTCATTACAGCAATTGATGCATTTGGAAAGTCAGTTTCAGACAAGCAAGAACACAGTGTTGTGCACTCACTCAGTAGCCATGGCTTCAACTCAAGCCCAGCCTGAGCTCCATTCTCATCCTTTCATTTCCCCAAATGAAAGGCATACATCTTCCCTGTTTTGCTTTCTTTAATAACAGGCAAAAAGGGTGTTGCTGGTACTCTTATTATTTCTGTGTTCTTATCTAAGAAACCTCAGATTCTTCTGGAAAAGAAAAGACAGAGAAAGAATTCTTAGGGTAAAAAAATTGAAACCTTATCTGCAACGCCTTGCAACCAGTGTCAATGGAAGGAAAGCACCTCTTTCTACTGCAAGATATGTAATGAAGTAGGTTTCCCTTTGCTGGCATTCCATTTTCTGTGGCAGGTTTGTGTATGCAGAAGTCAGCTTTGGAAGAGTACAGAATTTCACATCACCAGACTGCCCTGGGACTCAGTACAAAATTTCATGGCAATAGGGTGATCATCTGCACCCTTGTAAAAGTCCTGCATTCAGGGATGGCCCCATGTGTTGGTCATTGGGTAGTCAGTCTCATACCTTCTACTCGAGTGCTGCATAGATTTAACATTAGCAAACAGGAATAAATAATATTTACAAGTCATACAAAGAATCACAGGACACTGAATATTGATAAAGGCACCTAAAGCACCTAACTAGGTACATCAGCGGAAGCAGAAAATGGAGAAACATTTAAATTTATGAGCAAAAGGACAAGAAAGTGAGAGGTCAGTAGCATAACCACTTCCTGAGATATTAACCTGATATGAATAAATTGACATTCACTTTTCAGATTAAGTTCTTAATGGGAACGGCAAATGGCATAAATTTAATCTTGACTTGAGACAAGGATAGTAATGAAAATAGGAACTGGATAAGACTTAACCCCTTCTTCTAGTTGTCTTTAAACTGTAATCTCAAAATCCTCTTTAGATGATGGAGTTCATAAGTCTAGAAATAGCAATTTCTTAGGGCATTTTACAAACCATTAAGAATGTGTATACCTCCAGAGAATACCACACGCCACAGCCTTCTTCCAGGCTGAAAATACTTAGGATTATTGTTATTTTGGCCATCTTCCACATTTTATCTCTGTCATAAAATGTAATCTGTTTCTGATCTTTGCTATGTGTTTTTTTTATTCCTCTTGGTACTAAAATGTCACATTATAAAAAAGAATAGTCTGCTTGAGTCTGTTCTGTTCCACTTCTGTGAGCACTCAGAGCTTGATTAACATGCTACCAAGGCAATGAGAATTTTCCCAATGATTCTGATGAGAGCTGAGCTGGGCTCTAACATCAAATTCATTTGGACAATGGTAAATGTTCCTCATTCTTTCATACCCTAAATCACTTGATCCAGAGAGATGAGAGTGCAAATAACACAGAAATGCTGAGAATCTTTTAAGACTTTTTCAGAAAGATCTGTGATTTGTATTTTCCCCTGAAGGCAAGTACAAACACTGTCATATTGTCTCCCATCCACCAAGTTGTCAAGCTGTAGATGTCTTGTTTTCTGCTCTTAAAGAGTTTGTTTCCCCATTTGGCTAAGCAAATTCATAAAGTTTTGCACTCCTGTCTGACTCTGGCACTATTGGTTGATAATACAAGCATAAAGTTTTAGTAACTCTGAAGAGGAAGAAAAAGAAAAGCTTTCATAGTAGGTAATCAAATATAATTAAACTTTTTTTTACATATCTAAATGGTACTTATCTGTTAAGGTGAATTAGCAGTTGGATTAGGGTAACTCATGAATTACAGCTTTAATGAAGAAGAAGAATGCATTATTCCTTTAGATCTGGAGAACTCAAAAGGATTTTTAATGGGGCAGACTCATTTCAGGTTTATGCTTCTGGACTGGTAAAGCTTTAATGATATCTTACCAACAACAGCCCGCCCATGGAACAGAATGGAAGTCTGATATTTCATGCACGAAAACACTGACAAAAATCTCATCCTAAGATTTAATTCCTATAAATACTTTCAGGTTTTGGATGTGCCTAAACATCAGGAGCATGCGTAAAAATATGCCTATGTTGTCCCACTTGATTTGTAGGAAATTTAAAACATCCTTAAGCTAAACTCTGTGGCTGGAAAATTAGATTGTTTTTCTGGTTTTTTGGTTTACCTCGTGGGAAGCTTAATTCATATAAATGTCTTATAAGCTATATGAGTTCCATAAATCTTTTTTCCAAGCTCCTTGGCATCCTATGGAAAGATTAATCTTGATTTCAGCATACTAGTATAATATGTTCAAAATCTGTAGCCTAGCTATACAACATGATGTCATATAAAGAAGCAAAGATGTCTTCAGTCATTTACTTTTTGGCCATTCTGACTATGATATTCAGACAATGTGGGTAAAATACTAGATTATTTTCTTACTAACAATGGTATTTCTAATACTCTTCTTTGAGAACATGTTTTTAGATCTTCCTTTTCTAAAATTTAAAAAAATCCTTCCATACTCCAAGAACAGGAACAGCANGTTTTTCACAGAGAAAGTGATCTCTCATTGGAATGGTGTGCCCAGGGAGGTGGTGGAGTCACCATCCCTAGAGGTGTTTAAGAAAAGACTGGATAAAGAACTCAGGGACATGGCCTAGACGATGGGAGGCTTGGATGGGTGGAGCATGGGGTGCCCATGGCTCCAGGATTGTAGGTTCGATCCCTGGGTGGGAGCTCGCTTGGGAGTTGGACTAGATGCTCTCTGTGGGTCCCTTCCAACTCAGAATAACCTGTGAACCTGTTAACAGTAAAAAAACCCATACATTTTTTCATTCTTGACGTGTGAGATAATGATGGTTGTTTTCTTACTGTAATACAGATAACAGAGCATACTTGATTACTTCACTTGATCTGTGAATGTGTGAATTAAAAAATTCTTCCTCAAATCATCTGTATTTTCCTTACTGCTATAATTTATGCATTTATGCATTGACACCTTTTCATTTGCTTAATATCAAACTTGCCAAAATAATGAAAATATATTTATCTACAGAGAAACAAAGTGGAATCTTATAAAAATCACTAGAATAAGAATATATCCACTATTTACTTCAGAATGGAACCTCCAAGAGATTAGATGGAGCCCCTTAGTATATTTTGTCTTGTGTGTCACTAAATGCATCAACAAGCAAATTTTTACAAATGATTGGCCACTGTGTTTTTGTTTGTACTGTCAATATGTGTATGAAAACTGGAAATGTATTATCAGAGTATTTTCCAGTTGGTCCAGATGACATCACTGCTGGACAGCAATTTGTTGGGTCCAATGGAAATAAGTAAAGAGAAATCATAGCTATCTGGTTTCTGGCTGAAGAACCGTGCAAAGACAAAAGACCAGCTTACCATTCATAAATTTCTGCTAAATCTAGGTTACAATATTTGGATTTTCTTGTTTTCACATTATTCCCCTTAGGAAAAACAAAAACACATTTTGGGAAAATTTATAAGTATGTACTTTTGACAAGAAATTGCTGAGCTGCATGCCAAATCTTTAGGGATTTAATGCACATTATAATCAGCTCACTGAGGACATAATTCCATACAGCTCTTTTTACACTCTCAAAAAGAAAGGAATTTTAGCTTTAGGAAAAGTGAATCCAGTAAGCCCTTCATTTTGCCAGCCATATTGCTAATCATAGCAATATGATTAAATAAAAAGGTATTTATATGAAATTTAGCATGCTGTTTCCTTAATACAAAAATACAGTTATAGCACAGACTACTAGTTAATGACCCCGCAGCACTGATGCCTTATATGCGTGTCCAAGACAACTATCAGGCACATCATGTTTACCAGAAACTACCTGGGTAGTGTCTTATAGCCAAATTCATTCTCAGGTTCCTATTCCAGGCTATTTTCCTGTTGTTGCTTTGTGCTGTGGGTTTGGTTTTTTTTCCTGGCAGCAGGGGGGCTAATTAGCAGAGGTAACACCAGCCAGTTCCTGGCTGGGCCCGCTGCCAGCCAAGGTCAGGCAAATCAAAGTAACAGAGGTGCCTCTGTGATAACATATTTAAGAAGGAAAAAAAAAAAAAGAGTGGTAACAGCAAGAAGATGGCAAGGGAGGAGCTGTGAGAGGTTTTAACAGCAACGCAGGCACCAAGGCCAGGGTCAAAGGAGGGGGAGGAAGTGTCCCAGGTGTCTCCCTGCTGCTTGTGGAGTGGACCATAGTGAAGCAGACTGTCTGCCTGCAGCCCATGGAATAGAGAGAGAGAGAAAGAACAGGGATGCAGAAATCCACCTGTGGCTGTGGAGAGGGAGCCCATGCTGGAGCTGGAGGATGCTGGAGGAAGGCTGCAGATATGTTGGAGCCCACATACTTGGAGCAGAGTCCAGGAAAGACGTTGTAGCCTGTGGAGAAGGAGTCCATGCTGTGTAGCAGAACTGTACCTGGTAGGATCTGTGTGCTTTGGGATGGGATCCATGCTGAAGCAGCACAGCCAGTGCTCAAAGAACTGCACCCTGTAGTGACCCTCAGGCAGCAGAGTATGGAAGAGCTGTTGCCTCCGGGTTCAGACTCATGCTGGGAAGGATCATGAAAGACTTTCTCCCGGGGGGTGGGGGGACCCTATGAAAGGCAGGGAAATGGCTTCCTACCCTGAACCGGTCAGAAAACACCAACTGCCTGGTTTTCCCCTACTCCTGTTCCCCCTTTGTCTCCTGGAGGAAAAGAGGGAACGTGGTATCTGTGTAAGAGAAGGAGTAGGGAAAAAAGTTGTCTTTGAGATGATACTTCTCTTGTTAAGCTCTGATCTCGTTAGAAATAAATAAATCCTTTCTTTTCCCCACTTAGGGCTTGTTTTGCCTGTGACAAAACCCTTCGTTTTTTTTCCTTTTCCTCTCTCCTTCCATTTGTATGGGGTGGGGGGCTTGTGGGGGGAGGTGGGAAATGAAGTGAGAAGGTGGCTGTGGGTGAATATCTGGCATCAAGCCAGACATCCTTCAAAACATGATTAGACTTAGATCACTTGTGCTAGATCTCTGCTATGGTACCAAAAGAATTTTGGTTCCAAAAGCATACACACTGGCTGTGTGCCGCTCCTGCACTGCAGCAGGATGTCATGGGGGTATCTTGGTGCAGGCATACAGAGGATGACATCCTTCTATTTCAGAAGTTTTGTGGTCCTGCAGGTTTGCATAGGAAGGATTGAGATTTACTAAGGGAAAATAACATCTGATGAACCTGACTGCTCAGCTGAGTGTATCAAAAGTGAGTGTATTGGTTTCTAAGATAGATGGTACAACATTGGTTTGATGAGCCAGCTATTGAACAGAGCATGGATAATCTTACAGTAGAAAATACAGCCATGAAATATCTTAAAGAGGAAGGTATAAAAGCTGCCTGCAGACAACCTGCAAAATAGAAACAATGGATTACAGCTCATGCTTCAGCAATTAAGCAATACCATAGATCTTGGCCCAATTACTCCAAACCAGAAATCTTTCTGGAAGTATTACAATGAAGGAAAAAGCATTTTACAAAGAAAAAAATTCAAAGAATAAGCATTTTTTCTGTGAAAGTGTCGCACTAAACAAGCAATTATTCCATTGAGACACTAAAAAAAGCCATCAATTAGTACTTCATGAAACAGTATGCATAATGAGCACGGCCCTTCAGTTGCAAATTTGAGGGGCTTTTATTTAATATTGTTCAAAAAGAAAGTATGCAATTTATCTAGTAAATAATTAAACTAGATTAATTAGTACTTTCCAGGGATACTGAATATCCTCGGAATTCAAATTGTCGAAGACTGATCCATATAATGATCCATGTAGTGTATTGAAGCCTAATAAAGTCAAGTGACCAATGTAATACTGAGATTCTGAAGAAGGTCTGTGTGGTGTTGTGCTTTATATCTGGGTTAAATGTATGAATAATACAACCATGTTTTTTCCTTAGCTAATCAGTGTTTGCACTGCACTGAGGTCTTTGCTCTTACCACCCTCCCCCCACAGCAAGAAGGCTGAGGTGGGCAAGAGGCTGGGAAAGATCACAGCTGTGAGCTGACACAAACTGACCAAAAGAATATATATTACATGTCGTATGATGTCATGCTCACCAATAAAACCACAGAGGAAAGAGGAAGAAGGGACGGGGGATATTCACAGTTACGGCATTTGTCTTTCCAGTGCCGCGGGTAAGTAATGAATGAATTTATCTTCTTTCTTTGTCTGTGTGCTCACCTTTTGTTTTCCTTATTTAACTACCACCATCTCTATCCACAAATCTTCTCACTTTCCTTATATGTTCTCTCCCATCCAGAGGGAAATGAGTGTGAGTGAGAGGCTGGGTGGGTGTTTGGCTGCTGGCCAGGGTCAACCTACTCCAATGTGATAATTTCTGAAGGTAACTATACTACCACCATCAGCAACTAAGAAATGAGTGCTCCCACAATGGCATAAATTAAGATGGAAAGATTGTTACAAATCCTTTTTAATAGGTACAGAAGAAGAAAACTGCTCATGGAAGTTATCTGGGTTATATGATTGACAGCTTAACTGAATTCTTTGGCTGAAATGCTCTCTTGAGACTTGTAAGTTTTCCTCATCTAATTTTCATACAACATAGCAACATCAACAGTAGAATAGAGGAATTTCCAGCACTTTCTTTAGGTCATTTCTGTCACCTCTAGATTTTCTATGTAAATGTTTGTGCAATGCTAGCCATCTTTTTCTATGACATATTATTTTCAATATTTTATTATATAATTTATTTTATTTTCTATAATTTCTCCATTATCCCTGCCTCTTGTCTCAATTAACAGAAATGGCACAGAGCATTTATTAACTAGTCAAGTAAAAGACTGACTAGAGGACCTGTCTTATTTATAAAAATAGGAAAATTACATTTGTTTCATTTAGTATGAGGCCCAAGATCTCTGAATCTCTGTACCAAACTGACCAATATATGAACCAGAAGAAAATTAATTAGCAGTAAAGTATATCTATAAGCTTTAAAAGTCAATGAAAAAGGTATTCAAAACTTATACAAATATACTAGTCAGTCAGTGTACAATAATAATGTCTTTTGGAGATTAGTTGTCTTTAAAACACTTGTAAAAAGCAAAAAGTCCTATTAAAACCTATTAAGGTTTTCTAAAATGTACTTTCTAATTTAAAAGGGCCTGTCAGAACAATCAGAGATTGACAACTCATATATGTACACCAAAAAGACAGCAGCATATTCCCCACTTACTGCTAACTGTTTGCCTTGTAAAGGTGCTATTGACCAGACTGCAACAAAATACATATAAACTATTTTGGGCTTCAGAACCAGCACATTCCAATTATACCTAATAAGAACAAAAGCTTTGAAGATGGTGTTATAACTGCAATTTAAAATTTCATTACGAGATTTTTAATCATTTCAAAATGTCTCACTGGATGAAAACAGAAAGATTGGTCATTCATTCAAGACACTGAACTGGGATGTAGAGAATCAGAGCAATTTCTATCACCAAACTTCTGTCACCAAATGCATTCATTTCTTCAAGGGATCCATTTTCTATAATGATAGAGGCCACTTGGTAGGCTGGTATCCATCAAACCTATTTCTTCTAATAAAAGAGACATTTAAAATATAGATGAAGAAGAGTTACTTAAAAGATACACTCAAAGTTAGGTTTACTTACCAGATGTAAATTAGTTCAAATTTGAGATTTTCTTTAGATCAACTATCAGTGTAGTATTCCATTAAAAAATTTAGATCTTGGATTTTCTGCTCCACTCAGGAGAGTTGAGGTTATGTTTTCCTTCTAATTTCTTTTTTAAAACATGAAAACAAGACAGTGATGACATTGTAGTCTTCAAAAAATATCATACTATTCCAACAAACCATCATGATTCAATGCAGCAAAGCAAACTGCTCATTTGGTCCATAATTTATAATTATTATTGGATTTACTCTGTATGGTTTTTACTTGACAGCAGAGTCTATTTTCAGGATCTAAATGAGGGAAATATTTTCATATGGTACTCATGGTTCTTTGGCAGTAGAATGAGTAAATACAAGGAGAAACAGAATCAAAGACTGGCCAGTGCACAGTCAAAAATATTGATCAACCACTAGCTACTGTGCAGAATTCAAAGGGCATACCTATTTTGGTATTTTTAAAAATCAATAAATAAAGGGTTGAAAAAAACATATTGTAAGAACCTATGTGAGGTTCTTGGGGTATTTGAGACTTTATCTAGAGTGAGGTAATAATCTCTGCAGTCAGAAAAGAGTTTCTGTTTTTTCAAGCTAAGATTAAAAAATCTGCAATGGAAAAAGATATCAAGCAGTGTTCCAGCTAAGCTCATAAAAGAAGTTCAAGATTGCACAGCAGCATGAGCTCTAATTCTCTAAGAACAGGGAATGAGTGCAGAGTGCAAAAATGAACATACCTCACTCCAACCTGGAGGGTGAAATGGTTTGGAGCATCATAATTTATGTACCATGTCAGCACAGCAATACAAAAAAAAAAAAAAAAAAAAAAAAAATATCCATTGGTAGTGCATCAGCATCTCACACTTTCAGGTCACTCCTTTCCCTGGTCCTGGCAGAGGTCAGATAATTTCAAAAGATGTGAAGAAATGGATTTGTCACAAAAACAGTAATGATAAATATGTTTTGAGGACCTTACTTGGTCCATTTTCTTTCAGTGAAGTCTGTGTTTTTCATTATTAGCAATCCTAGTATGCTTCTCTTTTGAGACAAGGGAGAACAAAAGAATTTTCATAAATAAGCTCTAAAATCTAGTTGTCTAAACATGTACATACAAAAGGCAGATTTTTATTGCCTAATATTCTGCATAGTCATCTCTGCATATATAAAACAAGTGTAAGATGCAACCACTGCCACATGAAATCATTCTTTCTAAATCCTCACATCCAGGACCTGTTTAAGAGGAAGATGTTCAATTCAGGAGTGCTAGTTGACTTCCCATTGCAAATCTCACTAGACTGACTGCTACTTAAAGCCTTTGAAAATATTCCCAAAGGTCCAAAGACCTCTAAGACTTGAGAGGAGAAGACTGCTTCTGAGATATTGGACTGGAAGGAATACCTCTGGTACCTAACCATCATTTCCACTGTTCCATGTACCCTTGTCATGTAAAAGTCATACAATCTGAAAAAGGAGAGGTATAGGGTCCAGAGAAAACACATATTCTTTTCCTAACCTGCTCTTGCTCTCCTTACATGTCAGAAATTGCTGTCCTGAGGACAATTTTATATACATTCCTGTTGTACAAGGGTGTTCACATCCAGTTCTCCCACAGTGGCAGAAATCACTGGAAGAATCCATATGGGGCATATTTTGCCATTGGAGGCATATACACGTAGCTCCATGCTGTGGGTATTACATGCATCTGTCTATTCATAGGAAGACAGTCAGATGAAACACACAGAGCACTCAGGTTGTCCTTCAGGTTCTATGGATTACTTTCATTAGGGATTTGGTGACAGTTTCAACAATCTGCCAAAGAGATTTGTTCAATTTCTCGTGGATCATGCAAATCGACCCTGTTTTGTGAAAGAGCAAGCATTCCCCTTGTGTTGTCTCCAAAGGAGCTCTTGTAGTTGGTTTCTCCAGTTCCTAGAAAGAATGTCCCTTGGAAGAATACCTCCTGCAGTACTTTGCACTGTGAACCCACTTGGCACTGATGCTGGTTTGGTCCTTCCTGGATAAAGCATTCAGAGAGCCATGATCTTCTCATGCTACAACAGAATCAGTTCAGGAGGAAAGAAAGCAGCCATTGGGAAGCAGAAATGTGTGTGTGTCATTCAAAGAAAGGCCTTCCCCCTAATTCTGCTTAGTCTGTATCATCAGCCTTCCATGACATTAAAGTTTCTTTGATCTGACTTCCCTTTTCCCAGGGTATATGGAATTTATCCTTCAGCCTTGCTCATTCCTGGTCCTACTGCATCACTGAGAGCATTTGCTGGACTGAGCACATCACACAACTATGAGCTGAGGAGCCATTGCACAATTGCAGAGTAACTTGGCCCTAAACTGCTCTGAACAACACATGCTGCTCAGTCAAGGAGAGTTTTTTCACAGAATCACAGAATCACAGAATATTATGAGTTGGAAGGGACCCACAAGGATCATCTAGTCCAACTCACCATCTAATACCCGTGAAGAGACCGAGAGCACATCCCAGAGCATAACACCAACCTGGATCCCTCACAGTCTAACAGGCCACTCCGAGCCGGAAGGGGCCCAGAATCATCCAGCCCTACACCCCCCAGCTAGACCATGTCACTAAGCTCCTCGTCCAGTCTTCTCTTAAACACCTCCAGGGATGGCGACTCCACCACCTCCCTGGGCAGCCCATTCCAATATGCAATTACTCTCTCTGTGAAAAACCGCTTCCTAACGTTAAGATTGAACCTCCCCTGGCGTAGCTTGAGGCCGTGCCCTCTCGTTCTGGTGTCGTCAGCCTGGAAGAAGAGGTCTACACCCATCTGGCTGCAACCTCCCCGCAGGTAGTTGTAAACAGCAATGAGGTCACCTCTGAGCCTCCTCTTCTCCAGACTGAACAGTCCCAGTTCCTGTAGTCGCTCCTCATAGGGCCTGCCCTCCAGTCCCTTCACCATCCTCGTTGCCCTTCTCTGGACCCTCTCAAGCAGCTTAACATCCCTCTTAAACTGGGGAGCCCAGAACTGCACACAGTACTCAAGATGAGGTTCCTCTGCCTACTTTCATTTTAATCTGATGTCGAGGTTTTCATCTATATAAAAACATGATTAACAGCTACATATCAATCAGTAGCAAATATGACACATTTAGCAGTTATTACCTTTGTTACAGCAAAGAAAATCCAAGAGGCCATTCAACAGCACAGGCGTGATGGTTACGCAGAATCCCTGCTCAGCTTCCAAAGATGAGGTTGTAAAATGGAAAATTGATTAAAAATGTAAGATATACTGCTCTGGTTATTGAAAGTAATTCAGAAAAGCCACAGCATATCTGTTCATAACTGTTTCTGTATCACAGGGGGTCCCCCTAATGGTTTATATTTGTGGCATTGGACAATTAGGTCTATACGTATTAAAAGATGTCTTTTTTTAGTCTATAAGAGGAAAACAGTTTTGTGCAATTATTGTTGTATGAATTGATCATCAGATATTCAAAATCCCTTTTATCAAGGTATGATAGAGCACACCAGTGGTCACTGACCCATCCAGCTGGAGTAAGAACAAAGACATAGTTTAGAACCTGCACTTCTTTCCCTGGGACGGATGCAAGCACTAATCCTTTCGGCATTTACACCTTGCAAGAGTTAGGTGCCACCCTCATCTTCTCAAGAAGAAAGATTCATATGGCTTTATTTAAAAGAAGCATTCTAGAAGGATTCTCTAAAATGGTGGGTACAAAATCCAGTTGATGAACGTTGTGAGTACAGTCAGAAAACACTTTCACAAAGTAATAGTCAATAGAGCATTAATATTCTCCTCGTATCTCTATCAGGAGGCTTCATATGCTCAGTTAAAAGAGGATGACTTATACACTTGATTTATGAGCTGAGGGACAGAAATCTGCGTGGATATGAGAGTGAGACTGAGTGAATGGAAATGGAGTTTGTGAGAGTCATTGCTGTGAGCGCCTGTGGGAAGGTCTTCCTCCCACTGGAAACATTCCTCACTGTATAAACAAAAGTAACTAGAAAAGTTTAACAAAAGAACTCGAGAACTTTAAACAATTCAAGAACTTTAAAATATTTACAATATCAGGGAAAATAGATGACCTGTTTGTAAGGATGTGTCTCCANGGAAAAAAATATGGACTCAGCTATACATAACAAAATCAATACATTTTGTAAGCTCAAGGAAGGAACAGAAATCAAAAGTAAAGGCCATGAACCTCTGAAAAAATAACAAAGAATTGTTTTGTGTGAAAATTATAAAAAATAAGCCTGTGCTTCTTGAATAGCAATACTTATTTTTATAGGGAGCAAGCCAAACTTCATAGGATACCTCTTTATAAGAGATATGTTGTGGGCAAGAAGGGAATTATATATATCTACATATACCCCCTAAAAAATAGTCATGTCAAATTTCATACTGGATTTGCCTCTCCAAATTTATTTCCGGTTTATTTTTTTATCAACAGGGATAGTCTTAGTAGATTCAGGACATAATATTTGGGTGTAAGTCTGAAATTGTTTTGAATGCCTTATCTCTACTTCATTTCCTACTTATTTTTCACCTGATGTGCTTTTAGATACCTTTGATTTAGAAACATCAAAAAAACTGTTGTCCCTTAGGTGAGACAGATCAGTCAAGTAGTTTAGTGCGGTTATCATAAATATTGCTATACTGCTAGAGGAAATTACTAACTAATCACTAATTAGAGAGAAAGTAGCTAAAATTTCAAGAGCAGTAAAAGTTTTAACCTTTTAATTCTCCATTCTTTTATTACTCTCTATAAGTCACAGGCTGAAATCATCAGAGCTATAAAAATTCACCAGATGAAGATATAACTTCTTGATTTCAATTACTAATAAGAATTCCCTATAAATTTTTGAAGTGAGATATAAGAGAAATAGAGTTACATAATGGAGTTCTTGAAGAGAGAGATCACCTTTCCCCAAACTGCGAGTAATTTTTTTAAACTCTCCTCTTGAAATAATTTGGATCCTTTGTAGTTCCATGGCATGGGTCTTCCTTTTGGCTTTGTTACAGTGAAAAAATACATTCTGCCAGGCCTGAATTGCTTAAAACTATCCTGATCCTTTAAATTTATTACTGGTGACGAGCAGCTTCCCATTTTTCACTTATATATTTCAGGTTAGAAGCAAGTATACAATATGGAAAAAGCAATATTTTTTAGCTTTTTTCTCTCTTAGATTTATGTTGTAAACTCCTGCATTAAAATAATTCATGATGGATAATAGAATCTTAAAGCATATGGCAAAATTAAGTCTCAAGAATGACAATATGAGTAATTCCATAATAAAAAGACAAGGTTGTCTCCGTAGCACTGATTTTCAGAGGATGCTCTGTCAGCTTACATATTTATACCAGATAGTAATTTTCATCTTTTCACATACTTTCTTTCCCCAGTTTTTATCATAGTAATTTTACATCTTAAATATTAATTTGAATTGCTACTCTGTTAAATATATTTTCTGACATTTCAAAAGCTGTGGATTAAGTACTGCAATATACACAGCCCAATAAAGAATTTTTGGGATACTTGAATATAATCATCTTATAAATACAGTAGAGAAAATTTACACCATGAGCAGTAGAATTATTGCTAGAGAAACAACTGGGCTTTCAAGATTTCAAAATATTGCTGTTGTTGAGTAACTTTCACCCACAGTGTTCTTTTGTGCTGCACTCTAGATATTTCTTTAGATGCACTGAAGAGAATAAGCTTCACCAGAATTTGAGACAATATTATTTTAACAGTGATAACATTGTGAATCATGTTAGAAGGCTATTTTGTCATCACTTGTGATGATGGACACCGTAAACACCCATGATATTTAGAAAGACTCCACAAAAAATCAAGGACAAGCAGGGAAATAACTCCTTAAAAACAGGATGAATTATAACTTAACAGAGATTGTCTGTGACACCAGTACAGCTATTACAGAAAAATCTTGAAGAGAAAAAAATTCTGCCACAGATTCTCTTAGCAATATGCTTTTTGAAGACTTCAGTACTTTTGTGCCATTTTTGGTCAGATTTCCATATCAAAATTTATTTCATTCACCACTTTAGCAAATTTATATACAGCGAAGACTACTACCTCTATGTCCTTCATACTACGACTGACAAAAGGGAAATGAAACTTAAGTTAACAAATTTATAATGTTAAATTAGGAGAAATGTATCACTCAAATACAATATATATGATGTGCTTCACAATAAATTCCAACTTGCAATAATTCCAATTATAATTTTTAAATTATACTTCATATTTAGGTAGTATTACAAAAGAATATAGCAGCTTTGCAGTGGAATAGAATCACAGAATCACAGAATTATTAAGGTTGGAAAAGACCATAGAGATCATCAAGTCCAAACTATCACCCGTTCACAGGTTCACAGGTTATTCTGAGTTGGAAGGGACCCACAGGATCATCTAGTCCAACTCCCAAGTGAACGCCCACCCAGGGATCAAACCCATGAGCGTGGAACCATGAGCAACACGCTCCGTCTATCCAAGCCTCCCACCATCTAGACCATGTCACTGAGCTCCTCATCGAGTCTTCTCT
>WEKX01022409.1:37526-47876 GCA_013390025.1 Pitta sordida
TTGAAGGCCATGGCAGCACGGAGAGCTCAGGCAAGAGCTGAGCTGTTAACCCTCTCGCTACCAGAGCAGCAGAAAAACCCCTAAACCATAACACTAAGTTTCACTGCAAACAGGCCAAGTGAAATATAGTCAGGCTAAACGAAGGACTAATACAAGTAATGCCATCCTCTAATTCCTAGTTCACAAGATGCCTGTTCTTATATGATACAGTCATTAATTCTGTCATGTTATGTACTACCTGTTGCATCTCCCTGTATGGAGCAAATTTCTTAGGCTACTTGGGCCTGAGGGTAAGTCTTTGTAAAGAGCACAACTATTTTGTAAAAGTTAATTTAAGAAGCGTAGGAATGAAAACCAAGCTTGTATTTAAGTAGGATTAGGCAAAGAAAGGAAAAGTAATAATGTAAGTGGGATTGCTAGACTAAGAAGAGCAAAACAACCTTGATGATGCACAAGGTTGAATTTTTCTTTAATCAGATCTTGAGATATAACTGTTTTGAAGGTTTTCTATCCATATAGGAATAATATGTCACAGTCTGAGACTGAGACAAAAAAGGCACAAGGATTAGCAACAAAATCTTAGTATTTGATGCTAAAGAACAATTTTAAGAAACAGTTACTGAACTTCACAAAATTGTGAGAAGCTTCCAGAATCCAAATTAGAAAACAAAGATATTTACACACTTTGCGTACGCTTGTTGAAAAGTCAGTATTGAGGGAAAGAGAGGAGGTACAGAGCAGAAGGCAGTTAAACAACACTAGCTTATTTATTTGACAAGTCAAAATTATAAATTGCTTTAATGAGTATTTTAGCAAAAAGTGGTAACAGGCAAATGAAATAAGAGAATCTATTTGCATTTCACTGTAGGCTTTGACAAGGTCCTTTGTATGACATAAAGTTATTTGGACACAGAAATCACTTACTAAATAGGTACAAAGTGCCTTCTGCAATGAAAATACAACACGAAATAATTCAAGGGGTAAAAAGGGAAGTTTCGATGTAAAACAGAAATTCGACTAAACCATCAGGGATTTTAAACTCTTGGATATCTAAGGTTTCAAAATACAGCAATGTTGAATACGTGCAATATAAGAACATATTTTTTACACTCTGATGGTAGTCAAGAATCAATAAAAATCAGAATTTCAGAACTCTAATTAAGGAAAGTAAACTCTTACAATAACTTAATCAAGCTCTATACCACATTTGAAGAATAGACCAATAGTAGTTGACCAATAAAAAAAGGAACGTCAGAAAGAATTGTGGGAATGAATCTTGTATTTTAACGATTTATGCCTGTCCTAAAGTTATTTAGGAAAAAAAAGTATGAATCACTGAAGAGAGATCAGTGAATGTCTCTACTGAATGTTAGAAAACATTAAAAAAGATTTTGGAAAAAAACCCCATAAAGATTATTATTAAAAATAAAGCTGCAGGGACTTTGCAATATAGATCAATGGTGTTACTTCACCTTTGTCTAGCTGCCTTCAATCTGATCATTCCATCTGGAGTGAAGAGATAGAAACAGATGCATCCTGAGAAGAGTGTAATGTAGGTCAATGAGAAGGTATTGAGTGAGGGAATGTTGGGATTTATAGGAGGAGTCACATAAGGGTGTGTACAAAAGAGTCAGCTGTTCTCAGGATTTTCAAGATCCAGGTCACTGTGTACCTACCATTTGAAGTAGGTTATCAGTCCTGAGAATAAATACATTATTTAGCCATTACTATGGCCTTTTTTCATCTTCCAGTCATTGTTTCACATCATACTGATTGAGATTTCTCATATGAAATTCATGATGACCTCTTTGGTTATTCTGGGCACTATTGCTTCAACACAAATCCAAAAAAATCATCAGAAAAAGACCCATCATTTTTCCTCAGTCACCCATTGTCTCTCCATACAAGCTTCTATTTCAGCCTAGACTTCCTGCCAATCTTAATGGCCATAGTCTGGCACCAAGGGAAAAGCAAATCTGGCAGAGTGAGAAGCTCCAGGAGCCAATTTACCAGCAGGGCAGAGACTTTGCTGTGGTTTTAATTGAAAAAAACATCCTCATTTGGGTTTTTGCCTTCCCCATCACTCTCTGCCTCTCTCTGTTATCTTCCTGCTAAATTCTTTTGTGTTTTGTCAGTGCAGTCATCATATTCCCTAGATATTTGATTTACATAATTGGAGCAGTCCAGTTTATTTTAGAAAAATTACAACTTTGTGGAAAAAGAAATAACTTATACAGTAATTATAGCAAAGATGTTCTGCTTTGTGTCAGACACAATGAAATGAGTGGGTTTAAAAATTAAGAACAAGGTCCTTGCCATTTTTAAAAGAAGAAAGAATACTTTTATGAAACAGCTTAGCATGTTAATCACATGGGCTGGGAACATCTCTTGTTAACATATATATGATGTCTGAAATTATGAAAAGAAATATTGAAGGAAGGAAATTGATTCTTTTACAGTAAAATTTATCTGTCATTCAGTAAGAAAAGTTTCAACTGTATGTGTCCATTAAAGAAGATTGTTTTATCAAAAGTCACCTACTATACAAAAATAAGTATAGAGTCTATGTTGATTTCATCCAGGATTTATGCAACCTATTGTCAGACAAGGAAGCAAGTTTTTGAGTGTTTAATTCTAATTAGAGTGGTGAAAACAAATTCACTAGCTGCAATTATGCACTATGTCCATGGGAATTTTCTCCCACTGCTGCATTTTCCTTCCTAAAACAGCCTGGATTCAAGTTACCCTATGCAGGTATTTTAGAAGAAATATTTGTCCTCATACATTGCTCTTCAGAAACTCTAGATCATACTCAGCTAAGCTTCAGAATTTATTCCACCCTTGTAGAATCCTCTTAAAGAACATCTTATACACTAGGAGTGTATACACTTGAGTGTCTCAGCTGAAGAGCCAATTAAAAAGGTTTTGCTAATCAGCACTTCTTATAAGATCATCCCAGCTAAGCTGAAATGCTGAAAGGTCAGTTCATGCTGGAGAGGAATCTGCTGTTCCTGTTATGTTCATATCTTTTCCCAAAGCAAAACTACAAGGCCGTTAGTGACATGGCACAGCACTGTGTACTTTCCTGGAGTAATGTTCAGGAGCCACCATTTCCAGTGATAAAGCCATCCCTGGTCACATCTGAAAATTAACTATTTCCATGGAAAATCAGCTCCAAAAGTCATACAAATAGTCCTTATTTTAATAAATGAGAAAACCCATAACTAAAATCAAACGTAACTTCAAAACACCTTAATTTCTATATATCTATATTTACTTGCCTTATAACTTCTTGTAGACTTTTGAAAATTAATATACCTTCTATTTTATTTTTTTCCTTTTTATCCAGACAATATAAATAGATTTCAGTGATATCAGCTCTCCCTGCATCTAACTTTGTGCAATATATCCAGCCTCATGTTGCCTGTTTTGGTCCTCTTCATCAGCAGCCCTTTTGAAGACCATAGGCAACATTTTGTAGAAAGGAGAGTATATTCAAAATATGCCGAAGAGTGCAGCGATTTTCTCTTTAATTCAATTTATGATTTCGCTTTTTTCCCATTGATTTGTTTCTATTATTTTTATGATGAAAAATAGAATGTCCATGCTTTTATTATATCATTACCTACTTAGCTTGTTGGCTATGGAAAGATGCTACTTTTAGTTAAGACAAGAACACATATCTGTCTGAAAGGAAGGGCAAAATGTATTCTACTCAGGGTGGTTAATCAGACTTCTATTGACCTTTTAATACAACCACATAATGTACAAGCTGTAAAGCACACTTTGTTGCAAAACGCTAATGCAATCACAAAATTACTTTAAATTGAATTGAACAAATTGGCTCCAAATAAAACCAAAGCTGGTCTGTTCACACATGTTTCCAGGCATACAATATACACCTGGGAAAGAAATACAGCTGATTTGGAAAACAGTATAAAATGAAGGAGATGAAGACAGAAAAAAACCAAAAAATGTTGTCTGTCTGTCTTTGCTTGCCTGCAACTAGGCAGACACATAGAAACAAAAGACGTCTTGAGAACTGATAGACTTCATGTTATGGGTGTCCAGGCTATACGCATATTTTGAGATTATTTTATCTAACACACAGCTGAGCTGTAGAACTTAGTGCTTTATGTAAATATCTTTAACTCAAATAATGTATTTTTAAAGTTCACCTGTAAAATTTCAGAAAAATAGCCTAAAACATTGCTGAAAATGCAACATGAAAGGGCAGAAATAAGGAGGCAGAAAAGAGATCAGGGTTAAAAAGTAAATACAGACTGGATGAAGACCTTAGCCTATTTACCAGTAACATGAATAGATTATGTCCTGTTATTGGCCCCCTTTGATCATTAGCAAATACAGACTAAACAGTAACCAGTAACTTAGTCGATGTCTCACATTAGCCATCAGAAAGAAATAATTAGTTGGTAGCTTGACCTTCACTGTCTCACAATCTTGTCCTAACTTGCCCTGCTAAGCTCTGACTTCACAATTTAGACAAATATTTAATCTCAGAAATTAGTTTTTCATGAGTCCGTATGCAGTCTGTTGAATATATATGGGATAAATACATTAAACTCTTGTTCTCCCAAAGCAGGGAAATGTTTGCTTTATATATAGGTATTCTTTTCACTAGTAATTCAATCAGCAAAATACAAAGCCGGCATGCTTTATACATATATCACTTTCTGTCATTAGGAATTGACAAGAGGTTATCCAGCCCTATTTGGCAAAAAATTAATTTCATGCAAGTGTTGTGTACTGTTCACATACATCTGTAATCGGTCTTAAAGTATTTGGTGTAAGTGGGTACAACCTAGTAACATATGTTTTAAGGCCTTTTTACATAACCTCCTTCTTGCTGATGCATTTTGAAAATAGCTCAAGGGGGACAATCTGGCTTAGCTAGGAAGTAAGTGCTGCAGTTTGATACAAATCCTCATGTTTACCCCATGAGCATTAAGCAGTTTGAGTTCCTGTCTATCTAGTGTTGATTAGTGTTGCAAAGTGAATATAATGATAACTTGACATTGAAGAAAAAAACTTTCAACCTAAAGGGGTTATTTATCCATATTCACTCTTTGTGCATGCTGATGTCTCTCCAACTTTCCCCACTTGTTCAGTTTTACTTATGTGACTTTAAAAGCAGTAACTCTGGGGGTAGATGACCTTTAAAGGTATAAGAGAGGATTCCACTGTGCAATTTGTCACCTAGTTGGCATCAAATGACAGGAGACATGAGGAATGGCTATATGCAAGTCTTCTACCTCTAGCACACACATCAAGTTGGTTGTTGTTTGAGCCAGATGACCTATATTGCTTCTCTTACATAATGTGTAAACGGCAAATTATATTCCAATAATTTGGACAACTTTTTTAATACTCTTTCTACCATTCTCACATTATTTGGGCTAATGTTTCTTTTACACATGCATTTTGTTTACAAACTTAGTGAACAACATCTGGTAATTCGGAAAATCACTATATTTTGATATGAACTTTAAACTGTGTTCTTTTTAGAGAGTAACAAACATGTTCAGATTTGCTGTTAGTGACATGCAGATAGATATTAGGTTATAGGAGTTGTGGACTTCAAAGAAGCCTTGAAACTTTGGATGACAAAGCAAGAAAAATCTGAGTAGCATCTTGCACCAATCCATATAAACCAATAACCCACGCATAAGCCACTAAGAGCTTTCAGCATAGCACACAATTTCTATTTACCTTTTATGCTACCATTAAAAATCAAGACTCGATTTTTTCTTTTCTTAGTAGATCTTACTGAAGGCATGACGTGTTTCCTGTTTTTTAGCTTTCAGGCTGCAACAGTGAAGGCAATTAGTGTATATTCCCATTAACGAATCCATAATTGCATAGTGCGCAATACAGATACAGTTTATACACAGTGATAAATAAAGCCAAACATGAAATCAAAATTGGTTGTACAGGGCAAATACAGTGATAACTGGACACACAGTAAATTTGCAGAATTGCTGCATTTTACCATGTGTTTCATACAAGTCTATTTGCTTTCAGTTTTGTGTACAAGATTGGGGTGAAAATTATAGGGCTTTTCAGGATTGTAATGTCTTTTTTATTGCCTTATCATTTATAATAAAATTCATGACCAAAACGTTATTCTGACTGGAATTTTCTTTCAATGTCGGGATTTCCTCCTAGTCACAAATCGACATGGCACTCATATTCACTTAGAGTAATTGTTTAAATGTGATCTTTTTCAGTTAAGTTCTTTTTTTTTAATTAATCTCATCGCTTCACACACTCTCCATCATAATATATATTAAGATTTCTTTGGTAAGATGAGCCCTGGAGAAATATCTGTATCATTTAGTTCACCTTAGTTACCTCACATGAAATTCAGAATGTCTAGAATTTTGAAGTCAATCAATCATTGCAATATAGGTTTCTAGCACCTACACTCACTTTTTTTTGGAAAGCAAACCATAATTTTCTCTGACTATCTGCCCCTCAGTTTCTTCAGGCTTAAAATAATAGTGAGCATGTGTGCCTACTTCAGAGATTTGAAGAGCTAACAGCTGCAGACCTAGAGCAAGCAAGAGATTTCAGAAGAAAAGTGACATAGGTAAACAAGTTGTCACTAATAATTGCTAGGTTACAATACAAATACACACCTATGTGCCAAGTGCATTTGGAAACATTTCGATAGAGTAAATTCTAAATAGGCAATAACCTGAAGCTAGTCACTGTACATAGACTGAAACTATCCTGTCCTTCCAGACATGAATACTAACTGCCCCTATGAGAGTTTTCCTGGAATGCTGTTTTGAAGAATAATGAGATTTTGGCTTGTATCCACACTTTGAAAACCTTTTAATCCCAATTTGGTTTAGTCTTTCATACAATAAAGGTGCATTTCTGGTATCAAAATAATTATCTTGATCCAAAATATAATCAGAGGACACAGCGTTCAATGAACTGTACTGTCTGATGTAATTCAGTTCTGTTTGTTAGTCCTACCTTACATTATACATCACTTTTACTGTTGGTGTTACCTATTGTTATGGGTTTTGTTTAACCCATAAAAGATCAGTACTAAATTATCCTATTGCACCAACTGTCAGTGTTGATATACTGTTAGCAATGGTAACTTCACATAAATTATTCCCTGTGTTTTTAGGTCTGTAGAATTACAATCACTAGAATTATGCTCATGGTAAGTAAAAAAAAAAAAATAATAAAGGGAACAAAATATCCGAAACTCTTCCATAAATCTGTAATGTTATAGAAGATACAAATTCCACAAAACAATCACGGCAGTGTCATTACTGGCCTTTTTAAAAGGAAATGTCTTCTACAAGGAAATGCCTAAGTGACTGCAGAAGCAAGTCTAACCCTGTAAACCTCTGCATTGTCCCATGATCAGTTTATTGTCCTTCCAGGATGTCTGCTGTCTGGGCATTGGGCTGCTCAGATGCTCTTCAACTGCCCTGATCACATTATTGGATTTTCTTCGTGTTCCCTTCTCCTGATTCCCTCTCTCCAAACAACCAACCCACCCACCTTTGTTTTATTCCCAGTAGCATCCCTTTGGCTGATTTTGCAAATCTGTTTATTAATTTTGTCCCTAGCGACTCCCAGAAACAATCAGTCCTTCACTACCTTTAGACAATCTTCACACAATGGTAGATCCAAGCACTCGTCTTTAACTATCATTAAAGTCCACTAATTTCTCTCATTGTTTTACTATTCTTACCTGATACAATAGTTTTTGTGTAAATACAAATGTATTTTCTTTGGAATGGACAATATGAGAGATCTACTCATATTAGATAACACTGATAGGCTGCCAAACTATAGGCTAAAGAATGTGGTTCCCAAGATTTATAAGAACTAGCTAATGAGGAAATAACAAGTGATCATGATGAAGAGAAGCGCCAGGCGTAAGTCCTAACAGCACTTTTAAAAAAATATATTATTTTGGCACAAAAAACATGCTAATATCACAAAAGAAGAACTGAAAGTCCTCTAGGACCAAAGTATTAGATAAAAGGACAGCACAGAAAATCATGCAGGCAGCAGTAAAAAACAATTTCTGCTCTATGTTAGAAACGAATTATCCATACATACATATATATGCATACATATACATATATAATTGGGTGATAATGAGACACTACAGTGTAATAATGGCAAAAGCTATCAGGAATGGTTTGCGATAAATGTTTCAAGTACAAACACAAAACTTCAGCCTGAAGAAATTCAGAAAGGAGTATTAGGAGCAAGAGATGGCTGAAAAGCAGAGCCTGTGAGAGTCTGATTTAGGAGTAGGCTTAGGTAAAACGATGACTAAGAGGAGATATGATTGCTTTATACGGATAACTCTGGGACATAAATGTCAACGTGGGAAGAGAGTTGTTTAAACTAATGGATGTAAAAAGACCATGGAGCATGGAGCTGTTAACAGGCTATCACTAAATACAGGCTGGAAGCAAGAAGCTTTCTAGCTATTAGAAGAGTGAAACTCTGGAATAGCCTATTTCTACTCTATCATAGCAACAGAAGCAAAAACCATATTTTGTTACAGAAAGAGGTTGGAAAATGTCCTGGACCATGGCTGTCCACAGTGGGAGTTTCATCTGAAAATGGGCATTTGTTAGCATAAATTCAGTATGGGTAAGGCCTTATCTCCACACAACTATAAGGCTGTGGACATGCACCGCAAATTCATCTTTGTCAATGAAAGAAACAACTGCTTCCAACAGCTGGCGTAAGTGTCCCTATACTGAGATTATCGCCCAAACCAGGCAAGCAGCCGAATAGTCTGTGCGGGTGCTCCCCGAGTCATTGCAGGCAAAAACTGTCAGGTCACTTTAAATTCTCTTGCTGACATGCATTGGCTGATTTTTGCCTGAAGCAGTTTAGGGAATAGTCACAAAAAATATTTTGCTGGCAGATTCAGGTGACTAATAGCAAGGTGTGGTAATTTCTTCCACCAACATAGCTGGATCAGAAACTTGACATTTTTCTGCATTTTGTTAAGCTGTTTCACAAAACTGTACAACTTCTTATTTTGGACTCAATTACATTCGTGTAAACATATCTATGTTAATGTAGTTCATTCTTAATTGCTACATTCTGCTAGGATACAGAGTGATATAAATATTTTGGTGAACTAGAGTGTTTATAATGTAAAAGTTATTTGTAGATAAAGCCTAGAAGAAGCAAGCACTATCTATCTACCGTGTTGTTCCGATGAGATCAAAGCTATAGTAATCACATTATACTGAAGTCCTGACACAATTAGCAAGCCTGTTGAAATGAAAAAAATTCACTTTAGTGCCCCTGAAAGCTTTATTGTAGTTAGCAAGTGTTCATTTTCATAATAATATAATTGGAGGAATGGAAAATTGCAGGTAATTGCTGTTGTTGTGACCTTGGTCTTTTAGTAATGAAATTAGTGTAAATGCTACTATTTTGATTCCTACCAATTTATGGGCAGATACAAAGTTTTTGAGGAGAGTGATAAGGACAAAGGTGTTCTTATTTTTTCTTCTGCTTTTTTTCCCCTTTTTTATTTTCTGCATCTCAGTTAGCTTATACGAAGTATTACTTCTTTCACCTGTAGATCTGTTTGTTGTTTGTTACACAACACACTCTTTAAACACTGTTGACAATATTGAAAACCAACATTATTAAAAATCTAAAAAGAAAATCAAATAATTTTGTTTAATGATAAGTTCCTTATAACTTCTACAGCAGCTTTTGCAGATTAAGGAATACCTCAGATACTGATTTCCTCAACTAGTTAAAAGTGCCTCAAAGGGGTGTGTATATACATATATATATTTACCTTTACACATATAGAGTTAAAGGTCACACAGGTCACTCCAAGTTGGAAGGGACCCACAGAATCATCTAGTCCAACTCCCAGACCCACAAGCGTGGAACCACGGGCACTATGCTCCATCCATCCATGCCACCCACCATCTAGACCATGTCATTGAGCTCCTCATCGAGTCTTCTCTTAAGCACTTCCAGGGATGGCAACTCCACCACCTCCCTGGGCAGACCATTCCAATGAGAGATCACTCTCTCTGTGAAAAACCTCTTCCTAATATCCAGTCTAACCCTCCCCTGGTGTAGTTTGAGTCTATGTCCTCTTGTTCTGGTGTCATCAGCCTGAGAGAAGAGGTTCACACTCACCTGACTGCAACGTCCCCTCAGGCAGTTGTAAACAGCAATGAGGTCACCTCTGAGTCTCCTCTTCTCCAGCTCCTGTAGCCACTCCCCATAGGGCGTGTTCTCCAGCCCTTTCACCATGCTTGTCGCTCTTCTCTGGACCCTCTCAAGAAGTTCAACATC
>WEKX01022409.1:49429-202007 GCA_013390025.1 Pitta sordida
TATATATATATATGTTGAACAACAACAGTAATAATAGTATCAAAAACAATGGTACAACTGTAGACAGCTGGGAAACTAGCTAGGCGGTGCCTAGTTCAAGGGAAACCTGGGCACCTCTGGGATTCCAGGGGGAGGAGAATAGGATCCAGGGCAGGCAAACCAGTGGAGCAACAGCCAGTGGTCCTTTCCTGAAATGTCCAAGGGGCTGCAGAGGAGATCCAGCGGTCAACAGGGGAAAAGCTGTGCTGAGATAACGAGACAAAGGTCCACATGGTTCTGGGCAAAATGGCAACAGTAGAGATCAGAGGTTAAAACAAGACTTCCTCAGTCCAGAAGATCCAAGAATCCCCTCCTGTGAGCCCAGCAGCTGTAGTTATAGGGCCTCAGGCCCTTCCCATGTCACATGCCTTGTGGGCATGTCTTCACATACCATTGGCTGTCACTCAGCCTGCCCTAGCCCTCAGGCCCCTCCCCTAGTCACATGCCTCGCGGGGAAGGGAAGATACGAAAAACAATCCTCCATTGTTTGTCCAGTAGAGAGGAGAAAGCCCCTCCCCTGGCCACATGCCTTGTCAGGAAGGAAAAATAAGACACAGGATCCTCCATTATTTGTCAGGTGAAAAGGAGAAATCCCCTCTCCTGGCCACATTCCTTTCAGGGGAGGGAAGGGGAGATAAGAAGAGAAACTTATTGTCTGTTCCAGTAAAAAGGAGAAAAAGTTTTACAATAGAAGAAAAGGGCTCTCCCCATGACATCTAGTAATATGGAAGAGTCACAAAAAACCAACCTTCAGCAAATCGCTAGGGAGGAGTTTAAAATAAGGACATGCAAATACTTCCCCTGAGCACTCTAATAGACTTCAACAATTTGCATCTTCATTTACCTGTTTTTATATAGCTGTTCTTACAGGCTATTTCTTCCATGGAACTATTAATTCAGTTTTTGAGCCTAAGTAAAAATTAATCCACTCAAGGAGCTTGTGCCTCAAATGCACACTTTTTTATTCTGTGACTGGAAAGTACCATGCCATGTCCCCTAATTCTGAACTAGCTTTATCCAATGCGCCTTCAGGACCCTATGCGCCTCTATGAGGTCCCTTTCCCAGTTACAAGTTTTCCATATGATGTATGATAAAGAAGAATGAAAATCTCAATATCTGCGGTTTCTGACTGTCCTCATAGTGGCAACATACCCACATCTGGACTCAAATATTTGTTATTTGACTTTAAATTAATTCCTTTCCTTCTGTTTCAATTTTAGATTTCTCTTCATTTTATGTCCTGTCTCTTCAGGTTAAGGATTTCTTTCATATTCTTGCCATTCTCATTCATTTCTCCATCACAGCAGCAACAAAATGACACTGAGGTTCCAATCTGCTAGAACACCAATTCTCAAACAGATGTCTTGGCCTTGGCTGTCAAGATTATAGGATTATAGCCCCCCCAAGTAAAAGGTCATTGAGATCTATTACAAACTGAATGTGCATTCATTCATCTGCTGCTGCCAACATAGCTCCCTCATCTTCAAACACTTTTTTTCTTGCATTGTGCTTAGGCAAAGTAGTGATCTTCTTTTTCTTTTTTTTTTTCTTTTTAGTGAGTCTTCTTTATAATCAAAATCTGCTCAGAGATAGTAAGAATTTATGCAACAAAATAGAGAAGTTAATCAAGGAGCAAATGACAAAAGCATATTGGATGCGCAAACAAACCTTATTTGCCCACTAGCCCTAAACTGTCCTCTTCACTTGTCACTGAAGTCAACAGAAGCTCGTACACAGCACAGCTGTATAGTTTCCATTATAGCTGCTTTCTTTATGTATCAGGAGGAATGAAGGAACCCAGACCAACAAAATTACTACTCGGCATTAAATTCTAATAAGTTATTTGACAAATAAGAAAATATCTTTTGCAATATCCAGTCAACTTATTGTAGCTGAAATATTTCTTTGAGCTACTGTATGTTAGCAGGGTAGATTAACAGCCTCAGTTTAACTGAGTTAAACTGCAGCATGAACATGAGTTGAAAGGACTGTGACTTATGGATGAGTGCAGGATGCAGTAGAAATCCATCTGCAACCTGTGGAGGACCTCAAGTTGGAGCAGGTGAATGCCTGAAGGAGGATGTGACCCTGTGGGAAGCCTGCCCTGGAGCAGATTTGCTGGCAGAACTTGTGGCCCCAAAGTGGAGCAGTTCATGAAGATCTGCAGACCATGAGAAGGACCTACTTGCAGAAGTTCAAGGAGAACTGTCTCCAACGGAAGGGAACGCAGGCTGGAACAGGGGAAACAGAGATTCTCTTGCAGACCGTGGTAAAGACCATGGTGAGGCAATCTGTCTCCCTGAGGCTAGTGGAGGATTATGAAGTGAACTATACTAACGATGGACTGCAGCAGGAACCACTTGTTACAGCCAGGCTGTGGGAAAGGGGAGGAGTTTGTTGCAATGTTAAATCCTATAACCTGGCCCGAAAGAACCAGGGCTGAAGAATGTAATGAATAGACTTCTAAATTGTTCTAGTACATGACATGAGTTTTATGTTACAGGAATTACTATAACAGGAAGATAGGATGTCCCATCTGGGGGTGTAGCCATGGTTATGAAACCATATAGAATCACACACACACACAGAACCTTCATGTTTAGTCAACTTTTGGTCTCAAAACCTGACAACATGTAACCCTTGGAGGTAATTATTTTCTTCTCTTTTCTCTTTCTCTCTTTTCCTCTTTCTTCATTCTGTCTTTCCCCTTTTAACTCTTTTAATCGCTTTTCTCTCTCCTGTAGGTAACTTGAAACCAAAGGAACATGTATTGTACTAAGCTAAGTTACTAATTGCTTTAGATTGAGTGATTTTGTGGATACTGAATTGTATGTGGTTACTGTTTGTAATGTATTAGTGTAATGCTTTTCCCTGGATGTGTGTTATTTTTGTAAACCCTTGCATTGGGTTTCTGTGGCCAGGTTTTGGTACTGAGGGGGCTACAGGGTAGGCTTCTTCAAAAAGCTGCCAGAAACTTCCCCCATGTCCAGCTGGCTCCAGGCCGGACCCACCACTGGCCAAGCTGGGACAATCAGGAATGACAGTAACACCTCTGTGATAACATATTTAAGAAGGAAGAAAAAAAAGTTCAGGAGTAGATGAAGATGGGAGCCAGAGAGAAGCAGAGTGGCAACATGTGAACAACAATGCAGACACCAAGGTCAGTTGAGAAGGAGGAGAAGAAGGTGCTTCAGGCGCTGGAGCTGAGGTTCCCCTGCAGCCAGGATCAAACCACTATGACCCTTTTGCCATAACAGCTCTTTTCTCACTAAATTAAAAGAAATTCTCAGCAAAGGCATGATACTGTTACCTCCAGACTTGTTTTCATAGATAATAACAAACCTAAAGTCTTTAAAATCATTTAGAGCCATAAATAAGATAAATTTCCCCGGTTGAGCTTAAATGGCTTCAAAACTGGATTCTTACACCACCCAAACCATAATGGAGGAGATGCCTTACAAGAAGCAGTGCAAGTGCATTAGTGACTCCATCTGAGCTGTCTTTCATGTATAGTAGTTCCATGCAACACATGATCTTCTCTGCCCTGAGTGAGCACCATAAGAGATCGAGCCCTGAGTCATGGACTAAATGAACTCCATGGACATTTTTGCAGATTTGTGGGAATGATATCTGTGTGTTATATGAAAGGTTGGGAAGGGAAGTGGTGGTTAATGAGATTGTTTTCAATACTGTGGAACCTGGGCCTGATGTAAATGGTACAGAATAATGGGTGGAATATGCCAGTTTTGGCTGGAGCAGTATTAATTTTCTTCACAGTGACTAGGGTAGGGCTGTGTTTTGGATTTGTGCTGAAAACAGTGCTAATAATAATAATGAGATGTTTTGTTATTGCTTGGAATCAAGGTCTTTTTTGATTTCCATACTGCCATGCTGGTGAGGAGAATGCATGGCAGGCTGGGAGGTGCTAAACAGGCAGAACACCTAAACCTTACTGACCAACATGCTATTCCATACCATGTGACATCATTCTCCATGTATATAATTAGGGGAAAAGAAGAAAAAATGGAGGACATTTGTAGCCATTTGTCTTCCTGTAACAGGATGACCTCAGCTGGATGCCAAGTGTCTGCCCAGTTGCACTATCCCTCCCTTTCCCAGCCAGGGCAGGGAAAGAGAATAAGCTGGGAAACAGCTCATGGGTTGGGATGAAGCAAAGCTTGCACATGCACAAAAAAAGCGCAAAAATATCAGATTTATTCTCTACTTCTCATCAGCAGCAATGTTCAGCCATGTCCCGAGAAGCAGGGCTTCAACACACTTAGTGGCTTCTTAGCAGGCAGCCACTGAAAACAATGAATGATCCCCTCTCCTGCTCCTTTTCTTAGCTTTTATATCTTAGCTGATCTCATGTGGTATGGAATATCTCTTCAGTCATTTTGGATCAGCTGGCTGACTTGTGTCAACTCCCAGAATCTTCTCCTTGATTGGGGAAGGAACATTACAGTCATGATGCTGTGCTCGGCAGAAGTCAAAACACTGATGTGTTAGCGACGCCCTTCTAGTTACCAATGCAAATCACAGCACTGTGAGGGTTGCTGTGGGGAAATGAACTCCATCTCAGACAGACTCAATACACTTCCCAAGTCACCATTATGCACAATGGAACACTGCATTCCCGGAGGTGGCTAAATACTTGGTTGGCCTTGTTTTGCTTTGCTCACGTGCATAGCTTTCTCTTTATTATTTTTTTTTAACTGTCTTTGTTACAAGTCACAAACTTTCTCGTTTTTATTCTTTTGATTTTCTCCCTAATCTTGCTGGTAGGGGAGGGAGCAAGTGACTGCATGGTACTTGACTGATGCCTGGGGTTAAATCATGACAACTGCGTTCCGGGGCCAGGGCTGGGGCAAGCAGCGGTGGCCGCTGCATTCCAGGGCCAGGGCAAGTGGCGGCAACCACCACTGCATTCTGGGACTGGGAGGAAGCAGCAGTGCTGTGGTGGTGGCTGTGTGGGTTGGTTTGCATACTCATGCTGCCTAATTGAATATTCATGTGTGCCAGGTCGCACATATGCAGTTGAGAAAAGGGGCCTCCTTCATCACTAAAAAATCATGCACTGCGATGTGAAGCTGCAATATACGGGGTGCGGCATGCAAGAGGGCCAACTGTATAATCACCCTAATGCTACTTTTCTTCTACTTTTAAGTTACAAATGGAAATTGTTTATTAAGTAGCTTGAAAGCTCTGAAAATATCTCAAGGACACACTCCAGACCAAGGAAAGCATTTTAAAAACGCACATAGAATTATAAGGTTTTTGTAGAATTCCATCAAGGAAACAGTTAAAAATAAACCAACTTTTAAAAATCAATGGTACTGCAAGTGACCATGTATTATTGTGTTGGCACCTACATCCTTCTCTTCTGGTCTTGCTTTCCACCCTGTCTCTGTTGAAAGTCTCTAGAACTTGCTCAGTCCAATATCACATAGTTTCTCAATAATTTCTCTACCCTTTTCCCACTCCTATCAAGTCCAAACTTCTTGATGCAGAAGTTTTCTCAGCATCCTCTTCTCCCTGTGTTCCTCCTTGCTACACTCTCCTCCTTTGTACTAAGGATAACGTCTTTGTTGCTTTCCTCACCATTCTTCTTTCCATTACTGCCCTCGTGTGGCATCAAATTCTACTTTCCCCGAGTGAGTCAAGCAATCTTCTTCAGCACTTGAACTACGATAAAAAACACTTCTTCCAGTTCCACAGACTGTTATTCTTCTGAAACAACAGAAGAGATGCAAGGTTGGACTAAGAACTCCTATGCATATTTTGTTTTTTACGAACGTGCTGCAGAGCTGAATTAAATGGCACATGAGTAGCATCTCTAAATTCACAGTCTTCCCTTGGTTTCTCAGTTCCCTTTGAAGAAATACTGCTTCTGTTGATAACTATGGAAAACTTAAAAAAATCACTCTGAATTCAATGAGTTTTAAATGGTTGAAGAATTTGGTCCCAATGAGTGCAAGAAAGTTAATTCTTCGTGGATTTGGCGTAATGAAATCATTTAATTAACAGAGGGATGAGATACCGCCTGAACCCTGGGATGAGTGAACAGCACAGAGGATACATCAGCTTAAACAGACCTTGGAGATACAGCTGGATTTCTCAGATATGCACAGCAGCAGGTAGCGCTCTTAAATCATGAGGGTTTATGATACCCTGCTGAACAAGCAAGTAAATCTACTGATCAGAATTGATTTGCTGCTGCTATGTCACAGAAGAAAAAGCTCAGATCTCAAATTCTTTTGCTCCTGAAAACAGACAGAGAAGGACTGCACCAATTTTCAATTTAAGCTAAATTATGACAATGAGCAATGTTAATATTTTGTTTTCCATGTGATTTAATCCTTGATGCATTTTTTGTTTAGTTACAACATACCTCAGATAAGAATGCATTAAAGCATAATATAAGTTTCAGTAGTTGTATTTACGTGGTGAGAAGTATACATGTGGGGTCTATCCCTCTATCCCAGCCACGGGAAATATATTTATATTTTTTGTGCATCTGCTGCCTCAAAATGAGTATGTTTATACTCATTAGGAATACATATTTATGAAAATGGACTTCTCCACTACTCTTAAGCCTCAGTTGTTGGCTGGTTTTTCCTAGTACAAACCTTGCCCTCTCTATGTGCACATGCTTGGCAGTGTGTTCTCAGATGACAGGATAGTAGCATGTCAGATCCTCCTCTGATAGCTCTATGAGCCCTTCACATGCTGTTTGCTGAAGGCTATATTCTTAATGTCAGCAGAAAAATACCAAGAAATGGCTTTGGGGAACCATGGAGCAAGGAGAAGGATATAATGTGGGCATAGCTGTGTGTCTAAATATGCAAAAATAATCAGAAAGCAGCTGTTATCTTCACTAAACACTGAAAAGCTAGGCAAGTAAGCAAAAATTCTTAGGAATCTCCAGATTACCTGGACCCTATTTCACTGTTAGAGATCATTGTCTGGACGAACTGGGACTAAGCTCCCTGTGCACCATTACCTTTCTGTATGACCTTAGATGAACTATTTGCACATATTTTTAAACATTCATCTGAATTAGCATATTAAAGTTCCTCCACTGAATTCTACCTCCTTTTGTAGAAACACTACAACATTGCCATTTCTCAGGCTATAAAACACTGTCACCTTTGAAGCTGTTGCATAACCAGAGGCAGGGGACCAAACATTCACCTCTTCCTGCTCTCATATCCAGCTTTAATGCATATCTTCAGAGTTAATCAGCAAGTTATCTAAAAGATGCTGACCTGTTAAGCTAGATGATGTACAAAACTGTGACAAAAAGCCAAATCCTCCCCAGAGAGCATGCAACATAGACTGAAATGCAAGAAGTAAGCAAAAAAAAATTAAATACAATAGAAAAGAAATCTACAGGTGAGTCTCTAATCACTACCTGCGCCATATATGGTTCATCATATCAACTACACGATTAGGATAATCAGACTCCTGTGCTGATGAGGTTTTTATCTAAAATCTAATGGAAGGGGTTTTGCTGATGAAATATTGTCTATTCTTTATTTACTCCTTTGTTCATGATATTCAGAAATGTGGAAAGTTTAAAATTTCTGATGTTCTAAGCATGTTCACCTTGACTCTAAAACAAATTTTGGATACTTATGTAATTAGAACCATGCTCTTAACCCACATTCAGAGAGAATAAAACCGAAAAACACCAGAAAAATCAAAAAAATTCAAAGGAAGGAGAAAAAAGGACATAGAGAAAGAGGAGGATTTATTTACTCTTAATTAATTTGGTAGGTCTTCGTCTATATGCTTGGCTTCTACTTACAACAATTCTGGAAGAATGTGCAGAAACATTGCTTAAGAATTTTACATGTCATTTATACTAATCAGAATACAATTTCACTTGAATAGTAAGGATATATTTTTTACGAGAAATGTGTTTAATAAAACTCTATTACAAGTACATTTAAAGTAAACAAACCCATTTTAAGCAACAAATTTAGTTTAAGAAGGCTAAAAATTAAATTGACTGTTGTAAAAAAGAGGATTTGCCAGCTACAAAACTCTCACTTTCAGCTTGATTATGCTGCTTAAATGACATCTATCTACATTTTAATCCCTGCTTGGAAGTCTGCTTATACAATTAATAATTATGATCAAAACCCATGAAAGTCCATGCTAATGATAAGATAAAGAACTTATTCCCACCACCTACAGTGAGAAGCTAATCTTCCTCAATGTCCTAATCTACTGACATACAGGGTTTGATCTGAAATAAGGTCTTAATAATGAATAATCTGCTGAGCAGAAAATAGAAGATTAAAGCAGGACCTCCAAAGAATTAGCTTTCTCTGCTTTTCTCCGATTTTAACACTGCTTCTCCAGTGCCGTCCCCCTGCCACCAGAACATACCAAACCAAAAAAAAACCCGCCTTTTTTTATAGCTGCTAAGGACACAAGATGCCACAGCTGCAGTACAGTGGTCACTGTCTAGCCACAACTTGTGCAGATATGTGCTGGGTTTGGATGGGGTAGAGATAATTTTCTCATAGTAGCTACTATGGGGATGTGTTTGGAGTTGTGCTGGAAACATGGATATTCCATTTCATATGGCATTATGCTCAGCATGTAAAGCTGGGGAGCAGGTTGGCCGGGGAGCCACTCGCTGAGTATCAGTTAGTTGTTCGTGAAAAATGGTTTTCATTTGCATCACTTGTCTTTAGGGATTTTATTTCTCTCTCTTTGTAATTTCCCTTTTCTTTATAATGCATTACTATTACTAGTATTATTTATTTCAATTACTAAACTGTTCTTAACCCATGAGTTTTCTCATTTTCACCTTTCCAATTCTCTTTCCTCCATTCCACCGGGGTGAGGTGTGAGCAAGCAGCTCTGTGGTGCCTAGTTGATGGCTGGGGTTGAATTACAACAAAATGCTGCTTCATGTAAAGCCACAAGCTAACATTTACTCAAGAGCAACATCTTTACGGGTGTTAGATGGTGAGTTGGACTAGATGATCCTTGTGGGTCCCTTCCAACTCATAATATTCTGTGATTCTGTGATTCTGTGATTCTTCAGTGGAGAAGTGGCAGGAAAGCAAGTCCCTTCCTTTAATATGCGGTTTGTGAGTTTGAGCTTAACATATGCCGGAAGACAGTTTCTTGCCTGTTCCTTTAACAAAGTAAATATTTGTACATATGTACTTCATAAAGAAGAGGGATTGCAGACACATTACAAATAATATTTATTTACTATTGTGTTTGAAATTTGCCACCAGAGAACAGTTACTTGGGTTTAGCAGATGTTTCACTATTGCAGCTGGCCTCCTTAGCCAGACAAGGCAGATTTGAATAAATGACCAAGGAGCTGTAAATCTCAAAAGTTTTAAATTTCAAAATAACAAGGCACTTCTATTTTTGAATTACAAACCTGGAACACTCTTGAGCATGTCTGTACCCTGTTGGAAACAAAGCCCTTTATATTCTATCCTTAGATGGGTGTCCACACATTGATGATGGGTGATCTTATTGATGTCATTTTACCTGTGACTGAGCTGCTTCATTGATATGGCAATATCTACAGGGTATTTAACTGCCATCCATGGAAAGAAATGACAGTCATCTGGGGTGGGGTTTTTTGGTTTTGGTTTTTTTATGTAACAAGTGAGGCCGGAAAATGAAAGATGCAAATACTGTCCTGACAATCAATCTGACAATCTGGCACATTAAATAGTTGAACAAGGTCTGGAATTCTAAATACATAAGTGAAAGTTTATTTAGTTTAACAACAAATACACTAGAAAATTGCCACAGATGTGTTGCTTCTGATGTAGAAAAGAAAAAATAATAACAAGAATGCAGCATTTTGTAAATGAACATACCAGACAAGACTGTCTTGATCAAATCTACAAGTACTTTTTCAGCTGAAAGAGACTATTCACTTACAGTTGCATTTACTCTTGTAATCCTTATCAGAAGGAAGAAGGATTAGTCGTGTCTAAATTTCTACTTGAACTCACTGGAAGAGTCATGGCTCTACAAAAGCTAGCAGGAATGAAATGAGGGCAAGACATGATAATAAGAAGTGGAGGAAAGAGTTTTTACTCACCCTCTCCCCATAACGATCCCATCACAGCTATTGGTGTTAGAAGCGTTCTTATATCTCGTGGTGTCCCAGACTGAGGATACCTGCCAGGTTCTCAGGTTGTGCAACACCTGGAGTAAGATCAGGTCACTCTCCTTGACAGTCATTTCCCAGCTCCAGAAAAGAATGAGCTCCATTGTCCCTTTGCTGTAGTGCCAGGCATGGACCTCTGTCTCTAGATGACTGGAAACCCCATAGGGATATGGGGCAGAGGAAAAAAAAATTGGGAGGGTTGGGAAGAAGAGTAGAGGAATGAAAATGCACAATAGCAATCCAAAGTAGGACCATACTGGGCAGCTGCAGGGTGGGGAGAGGTCAAGTTGTTATACCAGCTTCAGGCCTTTAGTTTCTGATTTCATCTTTGCCTTATTCATCACTCACAATCCCCACAAATTCCCAGAGAAAAATGTTTTTTAACGCTGTGTAAAGTAAACCCCAACAACAAGAGGATAAGTGACAAACACAGACCATGTAGATATACTTTTAGGTCAGGAAAGATAAATAATGATTAAGATGCATTTTTGGATTTCCTTGAACATGAAGCTTAATCCTTCGTGCTTTCCAGGTACTCCTTTGGCACTGAAAAATCTCCTTTGCCTAAGAATATGACAAAACTGAAATACAACTGATCAAATTCAGCTATGGCCCCACATACCTCAAACCATGGTGGCTTTCTGATAGCTTCATCTCTTCATGTGATGTATGAGGGCAAGGAGTTTTCTCCCAGACAGACTGATGGAGAATTTGGGGATCTATGTTTGATCTGAGATGAGGCAACAACCTCCCTGGCCTGCACTGGGAGTCGAAGAGGAGAGCTGAGGCCAGGCTGCCTTCTGCTCTATCCATGCGCCATTGCCCCTGTCACCAAGGAGAGAGCGAAAATGGCAGCATCTAGAATGATGTAGATATGTATATATTTTGAACTGCAGGATTCAATAAATCTGTTTTAATAAGATTATGGTGCCCAGATTTTCTCTCTAATGTAAGAGGTAAAGCATGAGAAAATCTTGCTATAATGTTGTGCTTAAAATAAGACTTCTAAGAATATATTCATAATGACTGTTGGGTTCTTGTCCTTCACTGAGTGATTACTTGTTTTCTTGTTTGCAACAACTTGAAATGAGGGATCAGTGTTAGGCCCGGCACTGATCAACATCTTTATTGATGATATGAATGAGGGAATTGAGTCTATCATCAGTAAGTTTGCGGATGATACCAAACTGGGGGCAAATGTCAAGCTGCCGGAGGGTAGGAGGACCCTTCAGAGGGACCTTGGCAGACTAGAGAAATGGGCAGACTCCAACAGTATGAAATTTAATAAAAGTAAGTGCCGGGTTCTTCACTTTGGACATAACAACCCCATGCATCTCTATTGGCTGGGGGATGAATGGGCTGGAGAGTGGTGAAATGGAGAGGGATTTAGGAGTAATGATTGACAGGAAATTCAGTGTGAGCCACCAGTGTGCCCAGGTGGCTAAGAAGACCAATGGCATCCTGACCTATATTAGGAACAGTGTGGTCAGTCGGACTAGGGAAGTTATCCTTCCCCTGTACTCGGCACTGGTCAGACCACATCTTGAGTACTGTGTGCAGTTCTGGGCTCCCCAGTTTAAGAAGGATGTTGAGCTGCTTGAGAGGGTCCAGAAAAGAGCGACAAGGATGGTGAAAGGACTGGAGAACAAGCCCTATGGGGAGCTATGGGAGCTGGGGTTGTTCAGCCTGGAGAAGAGGAGGCTCAGAGGTGACCTCATTGCTGCTTACAACTACCTGAGGGGAGGTTGCTGCCAGGTGGGTGTGGGTCTCGTCTCTCAGGCTGACAACACCAGAATGACAGGACATGGCCTTAAGCCAGGGGAGGGTTAGACTGGATGTTAGGAAGAGGTTTTTCACAGAGAGAGTGATCTCTCATTGGAATGGTCTGCCCAGGGAGGTGATGGAGTTGCTATCCCTGGAGGTGTTTAAAGAGAAGACTCGATGAGAAGCTCAGTGACATGGTCTAGTTGGTGGGAGGCTTGGATGGGTGGAACATGGTGCCTGTGATTCCACCTGTGGGCCTTATCCCTGGGTGGGTGTTCGCTTGGGTGTTGGACTAGATGATCCTGTGGCTCCCTTCCAACTCATAATAACCTGGGAACCTGGGAACCTGTGAACTCTGCTATGGGAAACTCAGATTTAAGACAGTAAGGAAGCTTTGTCTGACCCGGTGAGTATGGGTTGTGCGGGGACTCAAATGGGGCATCTGTTGGGTCACTGGAGCTGCCCAATGAGAAGGGTCTTTGGTGGTGTGGGTGTGACTGACAGAGACTCCTCGATAGTCAGGCAGGGAAGTTTCCTTAAAAGTCTTATTCAATGCCCTCAATGTTATTAGTTGCCAAGTGTTGAGTGTTCTGAATGCATGCCATTTAGAGTAGTTCTAGTCATGTAAATTTCCACAGTGGAAAGCAGAATCTTTTGTGTTCAGTACCTTGAGCTGGTAAAAGGCAAAGGTTTGGAGCTGAATTCACTTTGTTATTCAAGGATTAATGCAGCAGCACAAGTTTCACGTCACTGTGAATTTCAGGCTAATAGCTGACAGTTTTCTTAACTATTAGTTTAAAACTCTATCGCTTCAGTATTATCTTGAAGGATACTGAAAATGAACACTATAGGTACACCATTTAGGTGTTTAATTTGATTAGTTTCCTGACTTTCAGATTCTAGCAATTAATTTGTCTGGGTATTTTTTTTTCCAGGTAGCTAAATGATTAATCTTTTGTATTTCAGTGCATGGATCCTCATCATATATTTTTATGTTGTAAAATTAATTGTTCTTCTGCACCGTTTTTCTACTATTGCTGTATGACCTGTTTTAGAACAAACATTGTTTCTTGAACTAAATAGGTGTTACTACTAGTTACAGGGAAATGAGGCAGGGTTTAGCAGCAGGTGGGAGTAACCAAATTATGTATTCTATCCCATATACCATTTTTGATGGACTGTCTCTTTAAGCACTGGAGACAGAAATGTCTTTCATTCCCTGAGATGCAGAAGGGAATGGACAGGCCCTCTGCATTGTGTTTTATTGTTCTATCCACCACAAGGTTCAGGGATAAGGGGGATGCCTCTCTGCCAGCCCACTTTTGTCCTAGGGATGAAGGGACCAGGAAATATTTCTTTGCCTTTGTTGGTTCAAATGATTTTTCTCTGCATCTTTGTAGTTACTTCTGTCTCCTTTACTGAATTGCTATTTTTGCTTGTATTTCATCATATCGCCCCTTCGCTATTGGAGGAGATGGAGGGGGGAACAAAAGGGGAATGACTTATTTGGTGTTCTCATTCTCTGGTGGTTGTCCAAACCACCACAACTACTTAGCATATCTGTGCTTCAAACTTCAGAATAATTGATTTCATGTCACCTTAAAGTGGCTTTCTTTCAATTATGAAATCAAAATGAGAAAATCTAATGCCTAATGTTATATGCATGTAGAGTCAATAAATAAACATTTCCTGCTATGTTAAATTTTACTTATCTGTTTAATAATTAACAATTATTTGGGAAAAATAGGATGCAGTGACATGATTGTCATGATTATCTGTTAGAAACATTAAAATCTAGATTTTAGATTTTTCAAAAGGATTAACAACCCATGGGTCCCATCGGAACCTTTGGGGACAGACATGGATTTTATCTTTGTAATATTGGTATAGAATAGACTCCTGTCCATTCAATTTCTAGGTTTGACAACAATATAAATCTTAATAATAAATATATCAGATCTGAGCTGTGTTCTGAAATCTCCATTACTCAGACTTCTCTTCTCAACCATATGTTTGACAATATGTTTATATGTTTGGAAATAGCCAGGCAAGAGGCAGGCTAGCCTTAGTAGTTCAAGTAGGCCTTCAAGACCATGAATGGCAAAAAAGTACAGCTGACTCTTTTGTCCTTCTATCCAGTTCTCCAGTGCTCACAAGAGAAATTTTCTGATGTGATGCCTCTATTTATTTTGTCAATATTTCTTATTTGTTGAACATTAAAATACTGATACTGTACTTGACATGAAATCCAAAAGTCTGAAGTACTTTTCCATTGAAAGTTACCAGAAATGGCTTTCCAAAGATACAGTAAATAGCCCTACTGATACTGTGCAAAAATGCGAACTTGTGTCCATACTGATTTGTTGACAAGCGGAAAATGCGATATTACCTTAGGCTCGACTCAACAAAGTATTTGCACTTTTCAACTACCCATTTATAACAACAAATACTCATGCATTTTACATTGAGAAGACTCATTCCACAAAATAATAAGCTTCCTTAGTCTCCATAGAAGTCAGTGACTTATACAAGGGCTTAGTGTGTCTCAGTTTAAAATGTTTCTCTTTAATATCTGGGAGAAGGCCATAATCAGTGAAACATGCTACTTGTAAGTCAACATCTTGAGAGCAGATCTTTTCAATGGCAGTGATTGTAGAGAGGTGGGGGCCTGTACTCCCAGGCAACCAGCAATAGAACAAGAGGAAAGGGTCTCAAGTTGTGACAAGGGAGGTTCAGATTCAGTTTTAGCAACACATTCATCATGGAAAGAGTGGTTAATCATTAACAAGCTCCATGGGGTAGTGGTGGAGTCGCCATGACTGGAAGTGTTCCAGAAATGAATAGACATGGCACTTTGTGATATAGTCTAGTGGGCATAGTGGTATTAGATCAAAGGTTGGACTTGAAGATCTTGGAGGTCTTCTCCAACCATAATGATTCTATGATTCTACAGTTATTTCAATGGTATGCTTACTACCTTAAAAAAATTATCATTTTACTAGTGTCTAAGGTATAACTACCAGATAACATCAGGGGTAGCCACATATAATATTCCTTTCTTGAGTTCAGTGTGGTCTCATGTGTTATACAGTAGCTGCTTGACAGATTTTGAAGCATTATAACAGTAATCCCTCATTACTTCGCTGTTCACCTATCACAGCTTCAGTACATTGCAGGGTATTTTTCCTGCAAAGACATTTTCCAGCTTCCCTCGTCCTTCACCTCACTAGTGGGGAACAGGGGTGGTGCCAGCAGGTGCTGCTCACTCGCTTATAACAGTGTTGCAAAATTAATGAAATTATGGGAAAGCTTTATAACACTGTCTCAAAGGTATATTAACAAGCTTCAGTAAGGAGCCCTCCTCCTCCTCCACACTCTGCTTGCCGCTGCTTGCTGCTGCTGCACACTCCTTCTTGCTGCTGTATGCTCCTGCTGTATGCCCCTGCTGCTCGAAGCTGAGGGGGTGGGGGACGGGCCACATTTACATATATATGAATTTCTACTTTGTGGCTTTCACTTATCGTGGCATCTTTCTAGAACTGCTCCCCTGCGATATTCAAGGGTAAACTGTACAATGATTTCCAAAGTATTTTCAAGATTTTCAAGTATCTTATTCAAAGTAACTGAAGGTAACAGATAACAGTGCGTAAACTATAGTTCCATATTAGCCATTTCTAGATCAAGAGCAGAGTATCATTTAATATATTGTGTTCTACAAAAAACATTTTCTGTTTATTTGTGGCTGCAGCTCTTAACTACATCTACCCCCATTGTTGCAAGAGACTTCTAAAAATCTGCATGTTAAATTGAAACCTAACTGTGTAATTATATCAGGTATTATTTTTAACTAGAGGAGCTGCACTGTTGTCAGCTGCTGAGAATCATATATTACCCTACCCATGAAGGCTATGAATTAATAAAACCATCAGTTAGTGGCTGTTGTGTGGCTGCTTCAGTAGTTTCTGCGTTAGTTCCTGTTTTTACTTCTTTTACATTGGTACATTCTTTCATTAATGGTGTAGACCTAGGATATGCTGATAGTCAAAATACCTCTTATGGATTCACTGGAGACTTTGTGTCCCCCTCAGCTTCAATTTTCCAAATCTATTCCAGTTCTTTAGTATCTTTGGGCAATTAGATGAGTAAAACACAAAAATTAAATTAAACATCTGTATAAGTGGTGTGTATTTAACAGGCTAAGCACTTCTCTGACACATGTTTCTCTGGCTGTATTTTTGCATGCGTTATTATTGCTGAATAGAAGATAATAACACTGGTAATGAGTCAAACAGATTGTTTTTAGTACTAGCAGAATGAAAGAAGATACAAGATCCAGGATACATAACATTAAAAATCGCATCTTCTAAGATGCAGTGAGGCTACAAGCTTTGCCAGACAGATTGTAATCCTTTCTCTAAATACAAAAAAAAAGGGGGGGAGGGAAAGGAAAAAATGCATCATAAACAAAACATTACAGTTCCTCTGACAAAATGCCAGCGTGAATTCTTACAGGAATACGAAAAAAAATCCTTTTACACAGTTTTCACGGGGCTTTGGCCTTCAGCTCCTAGTATATTGTTCCTTCCAACACAATTTCTTTAGGGGAGTGATCTGTTGCCTTTACCAGTAGAATATGTCTGTTTCTGAAAAGAATTGCAAAGTCTGTGATTCTCCACAATCATAACTGATCAAGACCATTTCCATAGCATATTTAAGGGCAACAGCCATGACAGCAAAACCAAGAGCTATGACTACATCCAAAAGTTCACCTAATATTAATAATTTCTTTGTTCAGGCAATTCTATACTTCTCCAATTCCTAAAAAAAAGCTAAGTCTGTGTAAAGGAGGGAGTATGACAATGTGGTATGATTTTTACGTTTGAGTGGTCACAGAATCACAGAATACTACGAGTCGGAAGGGACCCGCAAGGATCATCTAGTCCAACTNCTTTTAGAATTACTTGGTGTTATATAAATTCTTTCCTTTCTCTTGTTGTGTAGGTAGCTGAACCTAGCAGCCCATGTTCTCTGCCCAATTCTTCTTCCAAGGGACACCAATAATTTGAGGTTATCTAAATGAAACTTCTTGAAGTTTCTTCTAAATGGAAACACTCATTGGAATGTGTAATGCCTGCTGAGCTGCTACCTGCCCCTTGCTCTGCTGAGGTTGAGTTTATAGTAGGGCAGAGATACAGCTGTGACACTGAAACTGGCCGGGGAGTGTGTGCCCAGCAGTGAAATTTAAACAGCATTTTCAGGCTGCCTGTAGCCCTTTCTTGCTAAGGCAAGAAACATGTAAATATCTAAGCTGTGATCGCACTAACTGTACAGGAAAAACCTGTGACCTCCTTCTCCTCTATGTGAGCATCTGTAGTCAAGCTCTAATTTTGTCTCTTGTAATTGAATTTTTTACCATTTTCCCTTTAACTAAACAAAAGCCAATATAAGCTGGTCTAGAACTTCAGAAATCTGATCAGTGTGGTTTATTGATAAAAATCGTAAATAGTCACGTTTGGACTTAAAGATCATAAGTTCTGAAAATTGGTTTAATAATGTTCTAATCAATTACAATAAATGCTGGTGGATGATTATCTGAGCATTTCAGAACACACCTATTTAAGTGTAATAACTGTTACTAAGCATAAAAGAAGGGAAAACAAATATCAAATACCTGATTTTTTCTCTGCTAAAGCAAGGATCTTGGCAAATCCTTCAATATCAGTAAAGTTGGATTTGTGCTAGGTGGAACAGAATAGACTTAGTGCCTTTCCTGCAGTTAGTGAATTGGCACTGATGAATGACCCACACAAGCTCAAAAACTGGATTAATAAGTTGCATAAAATATTCCTTCATTTTTTTGCCCTCAGGTGAACTCTCCATAAAAATATGAATGGTTTCTCTTCCTATAGTTTTTCTGTTCTTTCCTGCGGGTTGGTGATTTATAAGCTAAATCAAATTGTTACTGTTGTTTAAAATTCATGAGAAGTCAGGGACCTCCCTCAAAATTATGGGGATACTGTGCAAGGATGTACTTCACAGTAAGAAAAGAACCTTGGTCAGAAGAGATACAGTTTAGGTGAAGGAGAAAGTCACAGCCTCTGTGTCAATAAGGCAAAGAGGCAAACAAATTAAATCCTGAAAGTCAGTGGGCACTTGGGCCGTCAAACTATTTCAGGGAATTGGCTTTAAAGGCTCCTTGTTAAAACTCATCATTATATGAGAAACAGTGAAGTGGGTTCCTAGGCAGTTGGTATGTTGATGTGGTGTCTAAACTAACTTGGGACCTGAAAGTAGTGTAGCTCTGTGAGCTCTCTAGCAGTGCTTGTTTCTTTGGGCCCAGTGCCATGTTGATGCAGCTGTATTGCTTCCAACTCCAAGGCTACAACATTTGGCTCACTAGACTGGGAACCCTGTGTGTTTGTGTAGTTTAAGCAACTCTTAAAGTTCATGCAAGATGAAAAGGAAAAGCACTCCATTTTTCAGGCCCAGACTAGTGTTGTCACAGTATTACCTTCTTGGCTTCCGTCTGTAGTCCCTTCTATATTTAAGATAGTTCTACTGGAATAACTCAAAAGAAGAAATTAATATGCAATAAATAATGTCTTTTGCTTAAAAGAAAAGACTATTGTAATCTGTATTCCTAAAGGTTTGTTTGGGTTTTTTTTTAATATATGTTCAGTTTAGCCTGTACTATGTCTCAAAAAAAAGGCTGTGGATGTTGTGTACTTGGACCTTAGCAAAGCCTTTGACATGGTTTCCCACGGTAAGTTTCAGGAGAAACTCATAGAGCATGGCCTTGATAGAAGAATTTTATGTTGGGTTAGGAANGTGGAGTTGCCAACATCCATGGCCTTTTTATCGTTAACCAGGCGAGTCACCAGATCATAAAAGGAGATTAGGTTGGTCAGGCAAGACCTGCCTCTCTGAAATCCATGCTGACTAGTTCTAATGTCATGGTTGTTTTACAGTTGCTGTGTAAAAGTACACAAGACTATCTGATCCATGACTTTGCCCGGGACTGAGGTGAGACATACAGGTCTGTAATTACTGAGATCATCTTTCCTGCCCTTCTTGTGGATGAGTGTCACATTAGCCAATTTCCAGTCTTGTGGTGCATCACCAGTAAGCCAGGACTGTTGGTAAATTATGGAGAGTGGCTTGGCGAGTTCGTCTGCTAGTTCTTTCATCACGCTCGGATGCATCCCATCTGGTCCCATTTCCTCACACTATAAGCTCTGGAGGAAGTTCAAAAGAGTTTCACCATGGTCTCAGTAGTGCTCTTGGTCAAAATTGCAGATGAACCCATGAAAAAGCCATAAATCCTGGCAGGATTTATTGAGGTATCTTGCAACTGTACTGTTTCCTGTGTGTCTTCAAAATACGTATGTGGTAATCTGCTGACAAAACCAGGCTTTACTACTGCTGCAGAAGAGCTAGCTGGGTTCCCACACACCTCAAGTATCATAACCCCACCAACATCTCAACCTATGTTTCTACACACTGTCCCTGCTGACTGATAATGATGAGGGATGGGTACAACTTTTTTGGAAATCACTAGAAGGAATGAGCTTGCTGCACTGACATATCAGAAATGTTAATTCTGACCTGAAAAGCAGCATAGTTAATCATTTTTCAAAGAGACTTTTTTCCTTTCATGAATTCTCTTTCACAAACAGTGCATTTGTTTAGTTGTTGATGAGATTTGTAACCTGAACCAGTATTATTCCAGCCTTCGCTTGGTGCAAGGGTGTAAATACCAGTAAAAAAAATGTGAATCAATTGCATTCCCAGAACTCAAACAGTAACAATTTATAAAGAGAATTAGTGATCTTTGCCATTTCAAACCTAGCCCTATTCAGTTATGAAGGAATAAGATTTTGACATCTGCGTGACTGTCTGTCTGAAATAGGAGCGATGTGAAGTCCCTCTGCAGTCGCCAAAATTTGGTTCCTAGCCTACTATCCAAACTGTCATTGACTGACACTTTGACAGCCTCAAGAGACAGGCTGTGGTTGCATGTGGGCAGAGTTCAGTCCCTGCCTCATTCGTGCTTGCAATTCTCATAGCTGAGCTGTGTTATCAAGAGGAGAGGTAACTTGCGGGGAAGTGGTGTGAGATGGGGAATACTGTGCAATACAAATATTAAAATTGAGGACTCCTGGAAATACAGTCTCACATGTGTAATATATTTTCAGCACTTACACCATTTTATCTGCCTAGATATTTTTTGTGGCGCAGTGCCTTGAAAGTATTATTCTTTCTATATATGTATTTATTCTGCGTTTATTTCGTATGCATTATCTCTGTTTTGGGTTAGATAGAATGGCTTCAAAATTAGTTTGTAATCAACTTCTGTGAATCATTGCAATTATGCAGCGCACATGACATCATTCCTCAGCTGGAGTAATTCAGCAGCATTGTGATAGTAAACACTTTCTAACTAAATTCATTAGTCACACAAAGCCTGGAATAACATAGCATACTATTAATAAAAAAAAATTCTCTTTGCATTCCTGCATAGCATTCGCTTAATGATTTCTCCACAATGAACTTGCTGTGTGTCATTTTGCACACACAGTGCAGTTGCAATGGGTTCAGCTACACCTCAAATCTAAGCTGTGCAGAAAAATACTATTTATTTCATGCTTATAGCCCAGATTCAGAAGTATTGATTCTTTACAAATTTTAAATGCTTTGCCTTAATATCATAAAACTTTATTCGAGAAGGAAGAAGTGGGAAACTCACTGTGAAAACCCTTGGAATGAGGTAATATGTTCACAGAACAGTGAAACACTTGATAGATGTGTCTCTAAATGATTTGCCACAAACTCATGTGATTCAACACTGGGCAGAAATAGAAGGAAAGTCATTAGGATATTTATACCCACTTCCACCTTGACTTTTTAGATCTAGCTGGAAACTGTAACTTTAAAATTAGGAGAAAGGGTAAACAAAAGGTATGCATGTAAAATCTGTTAAGATACCTTTCTTGGTGATGTGGGTAGAGAAGATTAGGCCAAATGGAGGGTTGTTTGGACTGCAAAGCATATATGTTCATGACTTTGGCATTATTACACCATTGAATCCTACACCATTCCTTCCATTGCACAGGAAACCCTTAACTGATGGTACTTCAAATGGAATTTGGCTTTCTAATGAACTGTTCACTGCTAATCCATGTGTTTTCTGTTGCCCTGTTACTATTTTATACTGTGGTTGTTTTCCTAAGATGAGGTTAGGTTAGTGAAACAAGCTTCCTTCAATATTCAGATGATGCTGCAAATCAAAAGAAGCATTTGCCTGCATTTCCTAACAAAAGATCTATTTCTTTTAAGGTGGATTACATTTTAATTAGCACTGAAAGGCTTTAGGGGTAAATCCTGATATAATTCATTATTTCATAGATGGGGGAAAAAAAGGATAGAGTAAATATAAGTAATTAAATTATTCAGAAATCTTAACTCTTGTTGAGTCAATATTTAGCCAGATTTTTCTGTGTTCGGGCCTACTGCAGCATCAAACTCTTCAGGAAAAATCTGAAAGTAGCTTGCAAGAAAATTTTGGAAAAGTTATTTAAAAGTGTTAGATTTGCACCCCATGCAGTGTCATTAAGAAAGTTGTCAAGGCTGAAAAAAGGGTCTGAATTGCCCCATGTTTTCTTGATCCAGTCTTTGTCATTCAGACTCAAGATCTGGAGGTCCAAATAGCATAAACTCACTTGTCAGCAGGAGGATTAGCTCCCAAGGTTGAATTCGTTTGGAGAGCTATGTGAAAAGTCATCTTGATAAAAGCCATAATAATAAATCATATTCTTTTGTGATAACATTTTCAATCATTATTCACAGAGCCTACCCTGTAGGGGCTTTTTGTGTTTAAAGCCTTTTAAATGTTTTTAGCTAACCTCTATTTTTAAAAAGAACCATGGTCTCTGTTCTGCTGTGTGTATTATGTTTGATCAATGCTTTCTTTGTGCCTGAAAAGTGGAAAGTATATTTTTCTTTGTCATTTTATTATTTTAATCTGCTATATGGCTCGAATTAAGTACCAAAGAGCAGCATGTTATAAGATTTTTATTTAAAGTGACACTGTTGTTGGGTTTTTTCCCCTAAATCAATTTACTGCTGGTGAAAAAGTGTTAGACTGATAGCACCAACGATTACCAGTGAAGTCTTACCCACCTTACCCCTCTTTACTTCTAAGATCCAGGTGAATAATTGAAAATGCAGGCAACAGGGCTTTCAGCTCATCTAAACTGAGGTCCATTACTTCCAACCTCATGGCAAAGAAGGTGAATAATTGATGAACAATGGATTGGGAAAGAGATTTCTAGAAATCTCCCTAGCATTCATTAAAGAATGTTAAATTTAAATGCCCATCTTCTGCAAGTGAATAGTATCTTTCCTTTGCTACGGTTGTGCTTTACACTTTGTTTTCTTTCTAGAAAACACTTCCGTGAAGGGTGAGGTCATACTACAAGTGCATTTAAAAGTCGGAATTGGGGGATAAATACCAGTGAGGTAGGTTCACAAAAGAGATCTGTTTGTTCATCACAACATGGCATTCAGATGGTACAAAAATCCACACAACTTCCTTAGCCATGTTTCTAAGTGTAGCTCCAAATAAGTCTAAATTTCTAGCAGGATCCTCAAGGTAGATTATTGTTCTTCGCAGTTTAATGCTGTGGGAAGTTACTTCAGAGTAGTAGACAATGGCCAATAGTAGTGTGTAAACAATACAAGAATTTCATAGAATTTCATTGAATATCCTGTATTGTAAGCACTCTACACGGATCTAGCTCCTAGGCCAGCACAGGACCATCCACCAATGTATCTGAGAGCATTGTCCAAACACTTCTTGAACTCTGGCAGGATTGGTGCCACAATCACTTCCTTGGGAAACCTGTTCTGATGCCATCACAGCTGTTCAATCAAGGATTTACACTGTAAGCCAGAAAAGCATATCAGCATTTAGATACAAAACTTGTTTTGTGACTGTCAGTGGAAATCACATGTAAAATTAAGTGCCTAAATTTATGGATCAGAGCCTAAAGAACAACATGCAGAAGAGCTTCTGCTCCATGACTATGCTTTTATTTGATGCACAGTAACTTAGTACAGGTACCTGAACACCCGCATATTTCATATTTCACTCCCCTCCCTCCCCCACCAAATGCAAGTATAAGGCAAATAGTATGTACCTGAGTAAAGAGTAAAAATTTGTATATGTGCCCAGACCTTTCTTTCTACTCGTTCCTTCCAACATTCTTCAAACCTGTGCAAACTGACTTAGATTTTTACAGGACTCAAACTGGTTTATGCCACATATGCTTATAATCCCTAATTTAAGTTTCTTCACAGGAACTAATTTTTTAACCTGTCAGTGAAAATAAATAAATAAAGCTATTATTTAATAAATGCTTGGCAAACACCAACTGAAATGTCATGCATCAAAAATAGCTATTTATTCTCAATTTAAGGTAATTAAAAAAAACACATACAAAACCAGAAACACCAAAACCAAGGTACTCTCTTAGTATGCTACAATATCTCCCAAGTTCTACCTTTATCTAAATGTTTATGAAGAGTGAATTATGCACCATGTTAATAGACCCAACTTCCCAACTTCCACAGAAAATAGTTCATTGCATTCTTTCTGTGCAAGTTATCTTAAGGAGGTTGTGTCATGTACCAGCATTTTATCACCTTTAGCATATCCTGAAAACATTTCTCTGTACTTTTTTAATTCTTTTTTTTTCCTAATCAAATGTGTTTCCACTGAGAATTATGAACTTGCCTGATGAGAATGTAAGCATACACATTGGTGCTAAGCAACTGAGCACATGCAGAAATGGTCTAGACAGCATCTAATTGGAAATGCTTACATCATTTACAAGATTTTGCTGCAAGGTACTGATCTTTAGTTTTTCCTGGCACTTAAAATATCCATTTATAATAATAAGCTTTTTATAATATGAAATCCTTCAATTGTTCCTAAGATATACTGGGAAATCTTTAGGCTGTAACTAATGAGTTGCTTCTGCCCCAAAAATCACGTTTAAATTGGGTGACTGAGCTAAGATATACACATTGTTATTTCTGATTTTTTGTGCTGCCTACCTACTGCAAGAAGCAAAGTGTTCTCTTGGGTCCAACAACACCTTCATATCCTGCTGCTTGCTGTTACCAAGCCTCACTGTGAAGAAGTTAATTATGTCTCTCTTTAGACCAGTTCTGTACCTACAGACTTCTGCATATTTTTATATGTGGAAAGAAGTGGGTAGCCTTTTCCTGGATTGCTCCCTGTCCCATCCTGTGCCCTCTGGGGAGATTTTGAAGTGATTTATGAGCCATAGCAGTACACAAGCAGGGTAGTAGAGAGCATTCACACCTAGAAAATAGCACCAGATTCTCAGATGTAATATCCATGTAAGGGTCAGCCTCTGTCTGGTTTTGCCAGTCAACTAACTTCAGTGTCTTTCTCTTAGAAGAGAAGTGTATGGTGAAGCTAAGGACCTTTTACAGATTCTAATCTGCCTCCAAGCACAGAGCCAAAGAATTCAAGAGCTTGTGCAAATCAAATGTATCAACTGGGGGAGGAATCAAACATTTCAGTGATGTCATTTGTACTATTGATGGACAGTGGGTATAAAATTGGAGATTCTATAAAAACTCTGTACACAATTAGGTCCTCAAGAGTCACTGGTGTCCTGTGTACTTGATATGCTTGATATGCAACACAGAATCCATGTGTACTGCAGAGGATACGATATTTCCAATTATTCATATATTATCCATATTCATATATGATCCATATTCTCCAATTAGCCAGTTTTCTAACAAAATTCAGTCTAACAGGCCCATTTTCATAATAAATCCCTGTGTAACAGGTGCTTCTCTGCCTTCCTTGTTCCTTAATAGGATGAACAATTTTTGTGCAATTATGATAGAATGTTGCATTTCTGCATATTTTGATTGAAGTCATAAACCAAATCAATTATTCCAAACTGTTCCAAGCAGAACCTAATTTTATTACCTACTTGTCGAGTACATCAATCAGATGTAATTTTTTGTTAACCTATCTTCTTTTCTGGTTAGTCTTTTGCAATTATCCCTACTTCAAGGAGTCCATTTCTGAACTGGAGAAGGGTTATGCGTGCTAGTGACTAATGTGTTTCTGTTAGCAAAGAGGAATTATCTTATTTTGTTCCATTATTGAAATTTAACATAAATTCCTTGAGTTTGAGCATATTGTGTATAGACACTTGGCAATTTACAGTACAAAGGGCTTGTGCTCTTATACAAAGCTATGCTGGATTTCTTTCCTTCTATTTTTAGACACTCAGGAGAGCAGAAGCATTTCAAAAGCACAATACTACAATGGACTCTGCATTTTATTTCCATATGAAACTTAAATAATGTTGAAATACGTCACTCAAGAAAGATGTCTACACATATATAAAACCTCTCCAGTAAATCATATTTTTCTCCTAACTATGCTAATTATCTGACCCTTTATATTAAAGAAAACAAATTCATTGCTACTCTTACGAAAGCATGACTTACAACATTTTTTATGAGATAACACATAATTTTGATGCTTTCAGAAAGCCACTCTAATTCAAGTCAGTAGTGGCTGTAAACTCCTTTCATCTAATAACCATTGAAATGAGAAATGTCCCATATTTCTCTGCTTCCTTCCTTCCTAGAGTTTCTAATAGGCAAGCTTTTACTTCACAGAGATTGTAACAATTGACAGAAAATATGAGGTTTTGACTAAGTTGTGGAGCAGTACCTCCAGATAAACAGTAAAACTCATTATATGGGTATCTCAGTTTCACAATTATTATTCCAGAACAAGTGTCATATATCTCAATCTTTATCATCTTTGAGAAAATAGGATATGTAAAAGTAAAAATGGTATGCTAATTTATAATCTTGGATAAATAATAGATAAAAAGAAATCTATATTTCCATGAATATTCTCTTATCGCCATTTACATCTTCCTGTGAAATTTGCACTGATACATTGTAAGAATTGGACAGGAAATTCACATAGGAAGTAGTTGTGTTGCTGATGATCAAAACAAACAAAGCTGAACACTGCACTCCTAGTATCTCTCTGTAGCACCTCTGAGTGTCACTTGAAAGAAGGGAACATGCTGTAGCTGTGAGGACCAGACAGCCTGGCACTTTGACACTGGCCCTCCAGCTGACAGTACCTGTAAGATTGCACAGAAAGCCCAATTTCTCCCAAGTAATTTTAGGTTTGACTGTATGGAGGAGCTGAACAAATTAACATGCAGAGAAACCCATGCTGTGGTTGACAAGCTGTTGTCAATGCTTTAGCTGGCTCGGGTTCCTCTCCACCACACAGGGTGAGCACGCAGGGCATAGTGCTGTGCAGCACATAAAAGTACCAGACACCAAAATTCCTGGATATATAAGTTGAGGGTTTAAGTTCTGTCTGATTCACAGCAGAGTTTTGCTTTCAAGTAGTATGATGTGCCATAGGACTGCAGTTAGAAAATTCCAAGCTCCAGAAAGCAGACTGTTTGGGATGCAAATTAGCTTTTGAAAAAGTAATGCAGTGATTGTCCAAATCGTATAAACCAGCTGTGCAGCAAAGGAATGGAGCATCAGCAGTATCACCCGGTATGGGAAGAAATTCCCTGTAAAGCTGTTATGTTTCGCCCTCCCTTTCTCACCTTCTTTATATTGACTATTCAGGTTCTTTTGGCTTCTTGTAGGTGGAGTGACACAACAGAGCACCTCAATGGCAGCTAACCACCATTTGGAGCGGTCAGGGGCAGACCATGAAGTTAGCCGGGGAAATGCTGAAAATGCTCATTCACAAGAAGGGTTTTGCTTAAAAGGTATCATAATGAGTAGAGATGACTGCCTGACTCTCACAAATGTGTATTATAGTTTACTGTGAAGTTGTTTATCACAGTAAATGGCTCTGGGTTGTTTTGTTGTCAATGAAACTTTGTGAGACTAACCCCAATAAAAAGAATCCTCCTTAGAAAAACAGCTACCACCAAATCACAGCAAAAGTTCCCATCTGATTTTAGTATACCTCATCTTTGAATTGTGCTTTGTCAAATGTAACTTGTGATCTGATACTTCAAGTCTAGCATCAACACTAGAGAACTACCATTTGTCTTGAAAAGGTTTGTGCAGGGATAAAACAACACGAGTCATTCAGGGATACCTCTTCCTCTTCATCCAATTCAGATATACACACTTGGGTCAAAGGAGAGAATAAAGTTTATCCTGATGCTACTAAAAGTATAGGTTAAAAAGCCTTTTCTCTTAAGTTGCAGATACACCTGTATAGAATATAAAATTACTATATTCACAGCTATCTGTCTGAGTATATAGTGGCAACAGAGGAATCAGAACCAAAATTGTAACCTGGGAGAAAAAAACCTTGTTTCTCTTGTATTACCAAAGGACAAACTGAGTTGTTAATCGGATACATACACTTTTACTAAAACAGAAAAAGGTGAGAGCAAAAAAATTGACATTTTTGTGCTCAATGCCTTCCATACGAAGCTGTAAAATAACATTTACATCAGATAATGCTTTACCTCTACCTCTCCCTCTGGTAGGGACTGGATGTCCAAACCAAATGAGATCCATATATGTATCTGAATATCCAGCATTTCAAATGATGAGTGAAAAGTTCCTTATCCACACCTGATCCTCTTAACTTTCTTTTGCTGTTGTTTGTCTTTCTTTCACCTATCTTTAATCCAAAGTTTCTGGTATGAATGATTCCTGCTAAATTCATTTGCTTTGTGCTATCTCTGCTCTTGATAATATTTTCCCAGTTCAATTTTCCGTATACCCACCTACATGTATATGGATTTGAAAGCACTTTACAGCCTATCAGCTAGATGCCAGGCAATAGAAAGGGGTTCTCATCATTTGATTTGTGTCCTGGAATGTGAGCCAAAGAGAAAGCTGCCACTGTCTGTGGGTGGGTGGGCAGGAAATCCAGGTACTTTCTGTTCACATTCATCTCTGCTGCAGAGCAGTAACTCTCCTGAGTATGCTTGTAGCTGCTATTATTCTCACTGGCTTCCTTATACATAAGGCATGATGTTCATTCACATTTCACGCTCTCCTTCCATTCTTTCATTCTATAAAAAGAAATTATTTGTACTTTTTTTGTACAAGCATGATTTAACGTACATTTTACGTGCTGGGAGTGCTACCAGGTGGAAAATTCCAGAAATTTTTAAGGCCAGAAGTGGCAGAATATTCTTTTATAACTGTATGCTACTGTCTGGGTATCCATGCTGAAATCTGCACATGTACTTGCTAGATTCACAGATTCACAGAATATTCTGAGTTGGAAGAGACCCACAAGGATCATCAAGTCCAACCTTAAACAGCACCACTGCCTCCATGTAATGGAGCTTACATTCCATCTTTCTTATACAAATCTTGGATGGTCTGACAGACATTTTTCAATAAGTAACACATACAACACAGGCATAATTGCTTGATTTTAATTCATTTGCAATTAATTTAGTAGGAGAAACATTACAGTCATGCCTCGCTGCATTAGGTTCACAGGTTAGAACTTCTCCATTGGAATCTCGCTGGTTTGCGAGAAATTTTCCCCATGAATCTGCCGGTGATTCATGGAGCTTCCCAGTCAATGCATACACAGTACCTCTGCTTCGACGAGGGGCGGCACCAGAGCTCCCTGTAAGGCGGGACTGGCCCAGCCCCATGGGGAGGGTGAATGGTTTCTCCAGTTTATAGCCCCATGGCTGTGTGTCTGTGTGCCTGGTCTGTACCGCGGAAGGCTTACTCTCGCTTATGAATGCTGCGAAGGTTCTGTTTATAGACCTGCGGGACTACAATAAACCCCACGGTGACTGGGATAAACTGCACACCCTCCCCGCGAGGCCAGGCCATGCTGCAGCCGCAGCTGCTGCACCAGGAGGAGGATTCTGTTCCCCCATGTATGTATCATACGTAAAGGGAAAGCAACTCTGACACTGACGCCAACCCCCAACCATAAGGGGCCCTAGGTGTTGCAGTGTTGCAGTTAAGGTTTCCCAGTTTCCACAAACACCAACAAGAGCCCAGGGACACCCCTTGCAGTGCAAACATGTGCGGTGGCAGCAGCCCGGCGGCGGCTGCAGAAGTGGCAGCGTGGCCAAAGAGAAGCCCAGGGATTCTCTGGAGGTCTCCCAAGGCAGAGAGGGCTCAGAAATGCTTCCCTTTGTGCTCCTGTGCTGTGAGAGTCCATGGGGAGGAGCAGAAAATACTCCCCAGCACTCCAGAGTGACGGGGGTTGGAGTGAAGGGTGTGACCTGTGTGCATATTAATGACCCGTGCATGTTTGCAAATTAGATGTTTCACTAGACCTCGGGGAGACCCGTTCCTCCCAAATTAGGAGGTATAACTGTATTCCATTGTACAGTCGGCCCCCCTGCACTTTGCACCCTCCATATTGCAGCTTCACATCTTAGCAGCATGATTTTTTAGCGATGAAGGAGGCCCCTCTTTGCAACTGCACATGCGTGACCTGGCACGCATGAATATTCAATTAGGCAGTAATGAATATGCAAATCAACCCTCACAACTGCCACAGTTTGGCTGCTCTGCTTGCACTGTCTCAGCCGTGGCAGCGGCCCCACCGCGACATCTCACTCCGTCCCACCCCACCCACTCCACTTGCCCCATCCTGGCGTGGAGGTTCCGCCGCTTCCCCACACCCCCACCATGGCCACCATGGCAACCGATACACAGCAGCACAGTGCTGAAACAGCACCGAGGAGCCACCTGAGGGTGCAGGGCAAATTTGCATATTAATGAGCTGCCATTCAATGCGGAAGTAGGGCTTCACGGAACCCGATTAAGACCACGGGTCCATGATATAGGAGACCCAACTGTATTTCTTGGCCACAAATGTGGAAAAGCACAAAGCAATATTTTTTGTCTCTACCTATTTTTCTAGGAACCTCTTTACCAAAAGACCTTACTAAACAATCATTGGAGCCAGATGAGAGTGGATCTATGAACCACCTCTCAATATTTTTCAAAATATGATGTTATTTCAGTGGTATCTTATTTTCACTCCAAATTTTGTCTTTCCAATGTCTCCTTCCATCCACCATAAGTATGCTTTCAAAGACATCTTGGAAATAGAAATGCTATCATTGCCTGAAGTTTGAGGAATTGCAAAACTGGGATTTACTTCACATTTTATGAACAATACATGCATATAGAAACTCTACTGAGCCAAATTGAACCTTACTAAGCTATTCATAGATGCTGTCACAAGTCTAAACGTGAATTTCAAGAGATAATGTTTCTGGTGCCAGGTAAAGTTGTCCAAGTAAATGATTTGCTGAGACTTGATTCTTCAGAGAGCGATGAATACGTGTAGGTGGTGCCATGTCCTATTTGCTTTAGATATTGTGTAGTTACAGTGACATTTCTGTTATGACTTGAAGTGTTGTTGTCAAATCAGTGAATTAATGGAAGTGCTACATCGCCAACAGTTATTGAAGTTCTAGCTGACAGCCATCTGTCAGGTTTGGATACCAATGCTGAAAAATGAGTCTTGGAATTGTATAAGAGCTATTGCTCCTTTGAAGTGAGTTTTTTGACTTGGAGTACGTCAGCAAGTTGCTGGAAGTGGGGAAGAAATTAAGTGAAAACCTCAGCTAAAGGAACAGGCTAGATTTTTCTTGGAATACATCACTCTGAGTCCATAGTTGAACTAACAAATGCCAGAGTTCCAAACAATGACAGCCTGGTAAATGGTAAGCAACCCATAAACATGAGGTCGGGGAGGCAAGGAAACGGAACCTGAAAAATTAGGGATATTTATGGACGAAGGAAAAAAAATATGTGTTTTCTGCAGTGCTTTGGCTCTATTATTATGAGACCTGTTCTTTATCTGCCGCAAAATAGATCTGGTTGGTGAGGGGCTGCTGCTGTGCAGTTGCACAGCAATTGACTCATCTCAGGTGGAAAGGATGAGGAGAACAGATAACAGCATAGATATTTAGTCTGTAAACAGCTGGGATGTCTGCTGGGTTGTGTGAAGTTGGGGAAAAGCTGTGTAGAGAGAAGGGTAGTGCTGGTGGGAGTAAGCCTTGAGAGTCAGCAGTCCATAAGAATCAAAAAGCAGCTAGGACTATTTGGTACAAAGGCTCGAAGAGTAGTCCAATGCAGATTCAGGCTTCTGGGGACAGGCTGATGCAATTTTCAAGAGTTCTAGAGCTGAGGGCCTATGTGAGAAACCTCTGACGTCTTAAAATGAAAGGAGAAAGTAGCTAGTTTTGGCTGATGAGGTTGCCAGAAAACTTCAGAAAGGCTTTTTCAGTAGATTACACAGTCGTGTCTCCTATGCCACGGTACCATGGGTCTTGACCTGCCTCTGTGAAGGCACCTGTCAGCATAGAGTGGCAGCTCATTAATATGCAAATTTGGCCCTGGTCGTCCCATCCCTCCAGCTCCGGAGCAGCTGCAGGGCATTCCCAGAAGTTCCTCCTCAGCCCCATGCAGCAGCAGCAACAGGTGAGGGGCATGGCAGGGCTGTATGGACTTCTGAGCATTGCATGCCATATTGCCTCCTGCCAGACACGCCTGGCATGGAAAAGCCAGGGGTGAGGCCAGCCTGCACAGCTCTGCCAGCACTTAAACATGAGGTGCAGGGATCTTTAATGCTGTCTGGGACACTGGACAAGACAGAAGTTCTTGCCTGTGTCACCCAGTCGGTATCGGTGCAAAGGATTGTTGTGTCCGAAGTGAAGAAGCTGGCACGTAGCCTTGTTAAATCTCATACTATTTGAGTCTGCCCATTTCTCTAGCCTGTCAAGGTCCCTCTGAAGGGCCCTTCTACCCTCTGGTAGTTCAACAAGACCAAGTGGCGGGNCGATGAGGAACTTAGTGACATGGTCTAGCTGGGGGGTGCAGGGCTGGATGATCCTGGGTCCCTTCTGGCCTGGACTGGCCTGCTAGACTGTGAGGGAACTAGGTTTGTGTTTACCGCTCTGGGATGTGCTTTTGGATCTGTACGGGTGTTAGATGGTGTGTAATTCTGTGTGTACTGGTTGAAGATGTTATACATTAAAGCAGAGGAGAGATGCAATCATGCAGCAAGCTATTTTGAAAATTTTAATGAACCATTTAAAAAAACTCATTGCAAGGTAATTTAACAACATCACTTTTACAATTAAATATACTATTTTAGCATGCAAATACAGCACATTAGTCCCATGTCAGGAGAGAAAATGAAGTGAAATTGAAGGGATTCTGATACATGAAAGTCATCTCAGTAATTTCTCATCAGTTCATGGTACTCTTAAGCAGTATAATGAAAGAATGAATTGATTTAAACAACATTTTCTTGGAGCAATGGGGTTTGTGGAATTAAATTAACTTGATGATTTTCTGTAAAAGCAGGCCTGCATAGCATTATGTTGTTCTTGAAATTAATTTCTTTTCCTCTCCGGAGTTATTTTTGTTTTGTTTTGGGACTGATATTTTCTTTCTTACTTATTTCATAACATCCACTAAGGACTTTTGTGCTAATTTTCCACATTTGTCACTTCATTATAATAAATAAAAAATGCCTACTCAGATCCTCATTATCAGGTTCCTGAAGACAGAAATCAGCAAGAATTCTTCAGATTATTTCTTTAAAATAATGGGGTTTTTTTCCTTTTTCTTTAATAGTATTAAATGTTTCTCCCATTTTCTCTTTTAGGGACTATGGTAAAAGAGAAGACTATTAACCAACATAACACATACTCTGATGACACAGGACTATAAAGAGAAAAATGCTCCAATGTAGTGGACCTTTTGATAAATCTACCTGAGAGTAGTTGTGGTAAAATTTGCAGTACTATTTGTAAAAGGAAATACCTAGGTTAGACTGTACTCCTGTGTTTGCCCACGCAGGAGTTCAGCTCTGTAAGATATCATTAGTGTTTAGACTGGGAATGTTATGCTCAGACTCTTAAGAAGCAGGTGACAAACTGTGCTATTTCCATTATTAGTACCCAGCTAATGCATCATTTGATACTATAGCATAGACTATACACTTCCATCAAGTGTATAGTGCACTCCTACTGGCACAAATAGGAAATATGCAACTGACTCAGAGGGCCTTTCATTACCAAGTGCTTCCCTTTAATTTTATAACTTCTAATCTGTGTTGTTTGGAAGGAGGGAGCGTTTAGGCATATAATTTCTCAGCCCAGAAAAAATTTACATTAGTTTAAACTGGAGAGAGCAATCTAACAATAAATGCCAGGTCTTGTAAAGGCTATGTGTAAAGAATTTGTGAAGACCGGCTGTGTCTCTTTCTCTTGTAAAAATTAACCAAAATGTTTGATTTTAACAATTATTGCCAGGTATTTGGCCTTGCACTGAAACTTGCAGATTTGGTATTTGTAATACTTTGCGAAAAGCAGATTTAGCACTATGATTTTAAATGTATGTCATACCTATAGTGGTTTCCTTAGCTTAATATCAAGAGCTGGTTTCTACTGAGTTTCTTCAAAAATCACAGATACAGATACAGGAACACAGCACGATGCCCTCCCGAGTTGGAGCAGCAAAAATATTTTCTTTAACTTGCTTCCTTTATCAAGGCTCTCTCACTTTGTGTCACTTTGTTGCCAAGAAAAAAGCACAGTATGTGTTTCACTGGTCTCCAGGTCCCTGTGCCCTGCGGAGGAGGAGGATGCCAGACCCAAGGTAGAGGAACTTTGTTTGTTCTAGCCTGTACTGGGCTCTGGACTCTCACCATCTGCATTTCCCTGACTTAATCAACTACCACAACCTCTAAAGTGACAGCTTTTGGTAGTGCAATTACTGCGACAAAAAAAAAAAAAAAATGAAGTGACATATTCAGAGCCAGAGAGTTTGACCATCTTGTAACAAAACAGCCTTAAAACCCCAGCAGGGCTCTCAGGGCAGTACTCAGAGGTGCAGCTTCCTTCTGTGCTTACCTCATGCGTCTCGCAGCCCTCATTTAGCTTGCTTTCTTAGTGCAGCACAGACTCCTTGTTCTCATCTGTAGCAGAATTACAGAAGGTCACAGGTTCAACTGCCTGTATGGATCACTCACTTAAAAGTTGGACTTGGTGGTCCTTGTGGGTACCTTCCAGCTCAGAATATTCTGTTATACTGTATTCAATAATATTTTTTGAGCACTACCTCTTCATTGTGAAGTAAAGAAAATGCCAAGGGAGATATGACAAATTATAGACTATTTTTTGTTAGTTCTTTTTTAATGACAACAAGGCAATTCATTAAGTGATGGACACTTCTTTTTCTTAATATGTATCTTCTACTTGTTTTCTATATACTATAAATATTAGAGTCCTTTATGTAATGCCTCCACCACCTTGATCAACTTTGCACATCAATAGCAAACAGCTCAGCTGCCTATGATTTTTTAGCTGACCTTTTTAGACATTTCATGTTTCTGTGAGAAGGGAATAAAAGATTTTTGTGTCTCTGAGCTACGGAAGATGCTCACTTTCCTTGCACACAAGCTTGTTTTGTCAGGACTGGTCTCTAGAATTAATTATCTGAATAATCTAAGTACCATGTAACAAAGAACCAGATGCTAAAACCCCCTAAATTGCAAAGTCCTGTTTCATAGGATCTCATTCCTAGCAAATGATTATGAACAAAAAAACCCAAGCCCTTTCTTACTGTATCTTCCTGGCAGTATCATATATTTTTAGCATCTATTCAGGTCTTTCTGCAGTTCTACTTCAAATGTAATGTGATATTTTTGTATCAATAGTAAAATTTATTTGCAAAGAAAATCTTAATTCCTTGTCAGTGATTTGGGGTTTTTTCCCCCTGCAGATTCCAAGCTCAAAAATTTAGCAGGATTTTATTGAAGTACAGGAGAGCAAGTGAGTTGCTCAACTCACACATAGAGTCAGTGACTCTTCTCAAGGTTAGAAGTCAGGACACTGCTTGCTTTGCACATCAGAGACTTATGTTTGTGCTTATGTCTGCATTATGTTTGCATTAAGCTAATGAGTCACAATTTTTTTAAGCCATATTTCAGTAACAGATGTAAATTTATGGCTTTCACTAGGCACAATGTAAATCAAGAAAAATAATATGGCTTGTGATTCTTATGCATCAGATTTTATCAATAAACTCAACAGACTGAGTTTTTCCACAGTTTTACCCTTTTGACTTAGGTAAATCTGCCTCATTGACAACATCTAATTCAGATTAAATATTCTAACTGCTGTTCCACAAAACACTATAAAACCTGGGGGATGGAGATGGTGTCACTTGCAGTGTAAAGGAACAGTCTCGTGGAAGTGATATAGTACAGCCATACCTTGGACCACAGAGATCATTCCAAATCAGCTGAATATGCAATCAGTGGCCACCTATACCCTGTAGGTACAGGTTGAAGGAGTGCCATTGCCACCTCTCATATAATCTGTGGAGATTTCCCAGTACATATCCTTAATTCTCTTAAGAGCTAAGATTTTTCATCATTTAGGCTGTTCTGTGTGAAAGTGTCTGTCTTCTACTTGATTTGAGTATAGCAATGTTCATTTTCAAGTGGTTACATAGATCCTAAAATTGAGATTGTAATAACTGTTAATAAATATAAAAATTGAAAAGCATTGCAAGTATACCTTCCACAAAAATTCAGAGACATTTCCTAGTATATATTTAATGTTTAAGTAGTTGCTTGTTGGAGTTTTTTTTAACCTTATTTGCAAGGTTTAAGAGATTTGGTTAGTCAATAAAGTTATATCAAACATAATTTTGCAGTAAATGAAATGCCAGATCCCCTGTTTATGTTCACTGCTACTGCTCTATTCAGTCCAGCATGGTAATAGCAGGGGATATGGCTAAGAGTCTTTAATTAGTTATTTTTTTTACTATGTAGTACTGAGGTTTAGTTTGGTTTTTGAAAATAATTACTCCTATATATTCAATTAGGAGCTCTGCTTAAAAAATTAATTTTATTCTCTGGCCTTTTGTTTTTCCAAATAAAGTATCTATTTTAGTGAGTGTTTTGTATCTGCTGGGAAGTACATCCTAATCGAGTAGGAGTTCTTATGCAAACAGCCTAGGATCAAACAATAGAAACAAAATGCATTTAATTATATTATGTATTATATTCACCTCATACAGAAGGCTAACATGAAACCTAGGCACAAGACTATAACCGTATAACTGGAGGACAGAAATGGAATTTAAGTGGTGTACATGACGTTCCTCTAATTGTTCTTCTTAGAAAATATACAGTCAATGTGTCTGTGGCAGATGTGTCTCTCATATACATGATTCAAGAAGTAAATCATAAAGTTATTGAAGCAGGCTGTCCCCATGAGCTGAAAGATGAGCCAGCAGAGAAGAAGGCAGCTTGGCTAAAGAGCAGAGATCTTTGCCTGGAACTCAGAAAAGTAGAGTGTAAATGTCACATTTGAAAGAAGAGGCAGAAAACTCATGGGGACTACATGCTGGGAGGATATGCGAGGGGAATAATTAGAAGGGCCAAAGCCAGTTTGAATTTAATCTGTAAAAGACAATAAAAATATTTCTATAAATACATTAGCAATAAAAGGAGGTCTGAGGAGAATTCACATCCTTTATTGGAGGGGGCAACATAATGATGAATGCTGAAGAAAAGGCTGAATGCCTTTTCTCAATGCCTTCTTTGTCTCTATCTTTAATAGGAAGACCAAATGTTCCTGGAGAACCCAGCCCCATGAGCCAGAAAACAGGGAGGAGAATGAAACTCCTGTAATCCAGGAGGAAATGGTCAGCACTGTGCCTGCTGTGCCACTTAGACACATGCAAGTCTGTGGGCTCAGATGGTATCTGCCCAAGGATACTGATGGAGCTGACAGAAGAGCTTACCAAGCCACTTTCAACCATTTACCAGCAGTCCTGGCTCACTGGGGAGGTCCACTTGACTAAAAGTCAGCAAATGTGATGTCCATCTATGTGAAGGGTCAGAAGGAGGATCTGGGGAACTATAGACCTGTCAGTCTGACCTCAGTGGCAGGGAAGCTCATAGAGCAGCTCATCTTCAGGGCTACCACAGGACATGTGCAGGAGAACCAGGGGAATCAACTTCAGCCAGCATGGGTTTGTGAAAGGCAGGCCTTGTTTGACCAACCTCATCTCCTTCTATGACAAGGTAACCTACTTATTGGATGAGGGAAAGGCTGTGGATGTTGCCTACCTGGACTACAGTATTTTGAAGACAAAAAAGCCCCCTGTACTTGGCTTTGATGAGGCCGCACCTCAAATCATGTGTTCAGTTTTGGGCTGCCCACGGCAAGAATGTATTTGAGGTGCTTGAGCATGTCCAGAGAAGAGCAACAGAGAGTCTGGAGCACAATTGTGTGAGGAGTGGCTGAGGAAATGGGTTTTTAGCCTGAGGAGAAAAAGGCTCAGGAGAGACTCTATTCGTCTCCAAAATTATCTGAAAGGAGTGTAGCAAGGTTGGAAGTCAATCTCTTCTCGCTTGTAATGAGAGACAGGAAGAGAAGAAACAGCCTGCAACCGCAACAGTAGCAGCTTAAATTAGCCTGAAGGAAAGATTCTTCACCAAAAGAGTTATCAAATATCAGAAAAGGCATATTTGTATTTTACTGCCAACGAAAAAGTAATATTCATAGATATCCCTAGATATCACAGGATCACACAGGATCACAGGCTATTCCAAGTTGGAAAGGGACTGACAGGGATCATCTAGTCTAATTCCCAAGCAAACGCCCACCCAGGGATCAAACCCACAACCCCAGAGCTATGGGCACCACGCTCTGTCCATCTGAGCCTCCCATCATCTAGACTATGTCACTGAGCTCCTCATACAGTCCTTTCTTAAAATCCTCCAGGGAGGGCAACTCCACCACCTCCCTGGGCGGACCATTCCAATAAGCGATCACTCTCTCTGTGAAAAACCTCTTCCTAACAGCCAATCTAAACCTCCCTTGGTGTAGCTTAAGGCAATGTCCTCTTGTTCTGGTGCTGGCAGCCTATGAGAAGAGACTTACATGCACCTGACTGCAACCTCCCTTCAGGTAGCTGTAAACAGCAATGAGGTCACCTCTGAGCCTCCTCTTCTCCAGGCTGGACAGTCCCAATTGTTGCAGTCGCTCCCCATAGGGCTTGTTCTCTTCTTTCACCATCCTTGTCGCCCTTCTCTGGACACGCTCAAGCAGTTCAACATCTTTCTTAAGCTGGAGAGCCCAGAACTGGACACAGTACTCAAGATGTGGTCTGACCAGAGCCAAGTATAAGGGAAGAATAACTTCCCTAGTCTTACAGGCCACACTGTTGTTGATACAGACCAGGATGCCATTGGCCCTCTTANTAAGACCCAAGTACACAACATCCATGGCCTTTCTATCATCAACCAGGCGAGTCACCACTTCATAAAAGGAGATCAGGTTGGTCAAGCAGGACCTACCTCTCCTAAATACATGCTGACTATATCTGATGTCATAGTTATTTTGCAGGTGCTGCGTAATAATGCCCAGGATTATCTGCTCTATGACTTTACCTGGGACCAAGGTCAGGCTGACAGGGCTATAATTACTTGGATCATCTTTCCGGCCCTTCTTGTGGAATGGTGTCACATTAGCCAATTTCCAGTCTTCCAGTACATCACTGATAAACCAGGATTATTGATAAACTATGGAGAGTGGCTTAGTGAGTTCATCTGCCAGCTCTTTCATCACCCTAGGATGGATCCTATCTGGACCTATGGACTTGTGAGGATCCAAGCTCAGCAAGTCTCTAACTACCTCATCTTGGGTTATCCTTTACAGAAATGGCTAGTTTGAGTTCTATCTGGGCTTTTGCCTCTCTAATTTTTCTCCTGCATGACTTGACGACTTCCTTAAACACACCCTGACTTACCTCCCCTTTTTTTCAAAGGCACTATATCATCTTGGAGAAAGAATGCATGCTTTGGAGAAACACAATACCTGTGACATCTTTGCAGCCAACAAAAAGAGTATTTTGTCATTAAGTGACTTTTCCGTATTGTTTGAGTAGCAGCAACCATTAATCACATTTCAGAAGTATAAGAGACTTTAAAAAAACTGTTTCCTTTGATACCTGTAATTGTCCTCCATTAAAGAATCTTTAACAGCTTTTCCCATTTTCTTTATATTCCCCACAAATTTCAACAATGCTGGAAATCAGATTCTCAGCAGGAGATTTCAGGGTCTTGGTATTTAGTCCTGGAATCAAGGAAAAACAAATTATTCCAACTGTCTCAGAGCTTGACTGGGTATTTGCTTTCTTAGCAGATTTTAGATAGCTAGATTACAGATTTCTTGTAGCCTACCATGCTTTTTGTAGAGTGCTTTTGAATTTCTGCCTATTCTCTTTCAGGCAGATTCGCCATTTAAGAGTTTCTCCAGTACCTTGCCCGCAAACTTGGGAAGGCTTGGATTTTGGGGTGCAGGATTCACTTCCATAAAGAGAAGCAGAAAGTGACACTAGAATACAGTTTAAGGGAGCTAGAACAGCAAATCAGTTTGGAGATCTTACTGAAATGATCTTTATCAAATAGTCTGTTAATAAGCCTTCCAGAGAACACACATGGATTTGGAGGGCTTGATCTAACAGTTCTCCAAATGGGAAAAATGCATAACCAATTAATCCTTGTAATATGAAAGATCAAACTGAGAGAATATGTTTTCTATAATCCTCTTCCCAAATTTGTATTTGTATTTTGTTTTGTCTTATTTGGCATTTTGTTTTTCTTTAGGCCATTATGCTTAGTTACAGTAAATGGTGTATATTGCTTAGGTTCTTGAGTTACTTTGAAAATCTGAGCTGCCTCACAATTATCAATTCTGAGCTTAAGAATTCTTTTTGGACACAACATTGTCTGTGGGACCAATTTTTTTGACACAGTGGCACTCCCTTGGAAAAATCAGTATTTGTATATTCTTTAGAAAACTAGTGTGAATGTGTTTTCCTAAAACAATCATGAAAAAATTATTTCTAACAAATATATTAATATGCAGACTATTAATGAGTAGCTGCCCAGAATGATTTCCTGCAACTCTGTGTGGTGGCAACTATGAAATTAATTTTGTGGTCTCAGCCTATTTCATGAAGAAAATATACAAATCATTAAAATAATTGCAAGAGGAAAGGAAAATGGATATTACCTGAAATTTCAGATTCAGGCAGAAGACAGGACATACTGGAGAAAAGCTTAGACTTCTCTGAAGTGCAATCAGTGGGGTGAGTTCATGACACATTAAGTAGGAATATTTCAGATTATTAAAGTATTCATGCCATGAAGTACTCATGGGACATATCTAGACTACTTAATTTCCCAGAATTGTTGCACCACAGCTTCTTCCAACCAAATAAAGGCAAAAATTAGGAGAGGGATTAGGAGGAAGCAATAGAAGATGGAAATCAATACAGTGAATACAGATGTGGTCTCTTACGTGTGAGTGCATATAACACTTAGATGCTCCAGACCACATGTTAACTTTACAGGTCTACAGGTTTCACAGGTTATTCTGAGTTGGAAGGGACCCACAGGATCATCTAGTCCAACTCCTAGACCCACAAGCGTGGAACCACGGGCACCACACTCCATCCATCTGAGCCTCCCAACATCTAGACGATGCCACTGAGCTCCTCATCAAGTCTTCTCTTAAACACCTCCAGGGATGGTGAGTCCACCACCTCCCTGGGCAGACCATTCCAATGAGAGATCACTCTCACTGTGAAAAACCTCCCCTGGCATAGTTTAAGGCTATGTCCTCTTGTTCTGGTGTTGTCAGCCTGAGAGAAGTGAATCAAACCCACCCGACTGCAACCTCCCCTCAGGTAGTTGTAAACAGCAATGAGGTCACCTCTGAGTCCTCTCTTCTCCAGGCTGAACAACCCCAGTTCCCAGAGCCACTCCCCATAGGGCTTGTCCTCCAGTCCTTTCACCATCCTTGTTGCCCTTCTATGGACCCTCTCAAGCAGCTCAACATCCTTCTTAAATTGGGGAGCCCAGAAATGGACACAGTACTCCAGATGTGGTCTAACCAGTGCCAAGTACAGGGGAAGGATAACTTCCCTAGTCCGACTGACCACACTGTTCCTAATACAGGCCAGGATGCCATTGGCCCTCCTAGCCCCCTGGGCACACTGGTGGCTCATATTAAGTTTTCTGTCAATCATTACTCCTAAATCCCTCTCCATTTCTGAAGAGGGTTTTTAGAGGAGAGGGGGCACTGAGAGGTTTTCACACTGCTGGAAAGTGCAGCTGGAAAACCCAGCTGGGTGCGCCCAGAGAATGGTCCAATCAGAGGTTAGATAAGCCGCGTGAAGGTAGTTCAGCAGCCAATGTTAGAATGGGATTCAGCACATGCACAGAAGTGGAGAGGGTATAAAAGGGGTGGTTCGTTTGCAATAAACAGAACATTCACCATACTTCTGTGAAGATTCATGAATGGCTCGCAGCCTGTCCTCACAACACATTTCACCACTCTCCAGCTGCTCATCTCTGAGCCGATAGCGATGCATGGGGTAGTTACGTCCCAAGGGAAGAACCCAGCACTTAGGCTTGTCAAATCTTATATTATTGGAATCTGCCCATCTCTCTAGCCTGTCAAGGTCCCTCTGAAGGGCCCTCCTACCCTGCAGCAGTTCAACATTTGCCCCTAGCTTGGTATCATCTGCAAACTTGATGATGATAGACTCAATTCCCTCATCCATATCATCAATAAAGATGTTGAACAGTGCTGGACCTAACACTGATCTCTGTGGGACTCCACTAGTGACTGGCTGCCAGCCGGATGTGGCACCATTCACCAACACTCTCTGAGCTCGTCCATCCAACCAATTCCTAACCCAACATAAAATTCTTCTATCCAGGTCATGCTGTAAGAGTTTCTCCTGAAGCTTACCATGGGAAACCATGTCAAAGGCTTTGCTAACATCCAAGTACACAACATTCACAGCCTTTTTTTTGTCAACCAGGTGAGTCACCAGATCATAAAAGGAGATCCAGTTGGTCAGGGAAGACCTAACTCTCCTAAATCCATGCTGACTAGTTCTGATGTCATGATCATTTTGCAGTTGCTGCGTAATAGCACACAGGACTTCCTGCTGCCTTCAGTCTCAGTGCTGGTCCTTCTCTTCTATGTCATCAGCAAAGAGTTGACTCCTTCCTGGTTTTGTACATACTTACTAGAGTTTTGTTTTATCAGGATCCTACTAGGAAAGAATAATAGGAAATATCTAGATAAAATGAGGCTTTTTTTGTTCACAGCACAGTAACTTACCATTTGTGTGTGTACATAAGACAGAAAGCAGAGGAAGTTAGAGTAAAATATTACCATATAAGTTCCCAAATGCTAAAGGAGTTATCTATGGAAATTTTTTCCTCATCTTGTTTTGTGTCACAAAATGTCCTGATGTTGTCTGGACCAGGCTCTAGAGCAAAGCTTGAATTTCCTAAAGCCAACACAAGAAAGTTTCTTCAGCATAGTAGATGAAGAGCTTGTGTCTCACTAAGTCATCTCTACTACGGCACTACAACTACGGACTTCGGAAATGAGGGCACAATGTCTACACAATGTCTAGCACAAAAAGCTTCTATAGTTTGTGTTTGCTTTCATCCAGTCCCCATAACAGCCCACAAATTTCTATTACTTCTTGTACCAGAATCTTAATGTTATTGAAACGAATTCATTAACATTGTTTATTGTCTTGTTTGAGAGATAAAGTCAATCAGCAAGCTATTGTTAACCAAATTTATTTGCAAGAAGTACTTTCCAAGTAAGGAGAAAATACAGCAATTGTTCATCATTAATTTTTGTTAATAGATGTGTGTTCATTTGTTTTACCTTGTACACAAGCCACTGTATTATACAGTAAGCATACTGCTAAACTTGGGATGCTGTTTAATGTCCTCATTTTATTCTGTATAATCACAACATTTTTCAAGAAGCCATGAATAATAACCTTGAGGCAAGGTTCTCAGTGAATTTTGAAGAACCAGGGAACTGAGCTTTGGAACTAGTACTGAATATTATGAATCTTCACCTATATCAGAACCTTGGGAAATTTAAAGTGAATTATTGGGGCAACCTAGCTTAGAAAGATTCTAAAAAAGGATTTTACACATATGAATACTGTATTAAAAGGCTTCTGCAGCTACAGCTAGTAGCATAAAATTACAAGGACTATCAGTCCACATGCTTCAAAGCATAAGCTGATCACCAGCTTCAGCCAGGAAGAAATGTTCTCTCATGGGAATTAATTTTATCTATAATGTCATTACATGCATTATAAAACTCTGAAGTTCCTGATGAATCAATCACTGACCACTACTGAAAGACAGCAAAATAACATACAACTAATGTCCAGCATTGTGTTAAACAATTAATCAAAATTTGTTTCATTGTAAAACATGCTTCTCCATTGTATCAAGTCCCTGTGGCAGGGAAACAGGAGAAAGCATTGTGAAACTGCTGCTCTCCCCCACTGTCCTTTGCCCCACCCCTCTCTTTTGCAAAACCATCCTATTGAGAAACTTTATTCAAGCTCTCAGATTGAGCCATGCGGGTGCCGGGAATGGATGTGCCGTAAGAGCTAAGACCTTGCTGCTGCCGAGAGGGGAGGATGGCTGCATATCTGAAAGACCTGGATCCGTCTAAAATCTGCAAGTGAGCTGAGGAACCCTAAACCCTGTTTTCCTGGATGCCTGGATATTTCCCAATTCACAGGTACACAGGTACTGGTGGCAGAGGGAACTTCGTTGCCTGCTCTCCATGCTACCCTCCCTCCACATGGTCTGTGAGCCCACGTGTGGAGCAGAGACACTTTGCCAGGCAGGAGATTCGAATCAGGAAAATACAGCTACATAGAACTTCTTCTCTCTCTGCCTGAGAAGTAAACTGAATTCCAGCAATGCCTGGGAAAAGCAGCTCGGCAGAAAAAAACCACAAAACATGGCTGCAAGCATGTATATCATGGCAGAACAACAGTCACCAAGATCTCTAAAATATCTCACCATATCCCAAATATTTTAACAGACACCAAACCATCACGATGGTAACTAATTTTTTTCTATGCTTCTCTTTCACATAGCTTTTTTCCAGCTTTGTCTTTTCCTTCTCTTTCTCTATGCTTTAACTTTATAGTTAGTAAAGCCATTTATCATTTTAAAACTCAACATCTCAGCTGACTCCTAATTTGCTTCTGGGAAATAACCAACCTTATATTTACAGATTGTAACAACCATACAGCTAGATAAGCACATCATGTGGTGGGTGAGCAATTGCCTCATGGGTTAAAGCACAGAGGGTAATAGTGAATGGGGCAACCAGTGACAAAACCCAAAGGAAAGCCCTGAAGTTGTGTCAGAGGAGGTTTAGTCTGGATATTAGAAAAAGGTACTCCACTTCGAGAGTCACTGGGTACTGGAACAAGCTCCCCAGGGAAGTGGTCACAGCACCAAGCCTGACAGAGTTCAAGAAGGGATGACACACTCAGGCCTTGTGTGACTCTTGGGTATGATCCTTTGCAGGATTAAGTGTTGGACTCAATGATACTTGTGGGGCCCTTCCAGCTCAGCAGTCTGTGGTTCTGTGATCTGGTTTGATATGGAAATTTGAAAATGCATAGACTTGAAGAGCAATCAACCAGCTTTTAATGAAAATGTTCAGATCAAAAACTGAAAGTTCTTTAGATGGGTACTAAATTTCAGCATCCTTGCTTAACAGATTAGGAAATGAGATCAAGAAGAGGAAAGTGACTTAACTGAAGACACAAGTCAAACTTGATCAAAGTCATGTGTCCCGCAGTGTTCTGAGTCTTACACCAGTGCGCATCCTATTAGGCCTGAATCCGTTGCTTGTTCAGTTCAGTTTTTCTTAATGCAAGTTCTTCATTAATACGTTTAATTGGAAACACTCTGAGTTAGTTTCACAGAACTGTCTTAATGTAAATCAATTGGAGTTGTGTTTATGAAGACCTATTTAGGGATTGCTCCATGGTAAAATGGCCTGTCATCACTGTAGCAGAAAACCTTTACCACACGCCCCAGGTGGGAGTTACCTGAACCTCCCGACATTCCTGTGCTTATGTGTTCCTGTATTTCCTGTGTTCCGGTATCATGGGTTCCCTGCACTCAGCAAAAAAGGCTGCTGCTGATCCCATCCCAGTGACAAGCGGCAAACTCTGGACTCTGCCCTGCTGTTGAATCCTTTTGTTGCACTTTTATTTCTTTTATTTTTGTGGGGAGGGGGGTTGGGTGTAGGTGGCTGGTGTGGTTGTGGGTCCAGGATATGTTGGGGTTGTCAGGGGCTGTGGGGGGTGTGGGTTTGGTTCTGCTTTATTTTTATTTCCCTGTGCTGGTATCATATTCATATACCTACCTTTTCATTTAATGGTAATAAATCTTGTTACGTCTCTGACAATATCTTATCCAATTTTGGTAAGTAACACCTCCCACTGCCTCAGACAAGACACAGGAGCACAAATCTGATTCGCACTCTGCAACAAATCTAGCAACTGCCAGTACACCTTCCATTGCAGGACCTGGGCTCCTAGGAGGCCATTATGTTATGAAGGAAATTGTACAAAGTATCACCTGTGACAGCTGTTAAGAAAGCTGTGGGGTTTTAGGATGCCTGAGCACTAACAGAGCCCGGCTTGTGTATAGGGGTGTGGTGTAGGTGATCTCCTTTGTATTTTGAAGACACTTATGTTCTCATTTGTCCTTGTTCTTGGTAGAGTCTTAACTATTACATATGTTTCACAGGTTTCACAGTTCTCCTTATTTGAAGGATTCTGATAATCTGGTTCTCCTTATCCTTGTCACTTAAGTGACAATTTGTCAAAATTTGAATTGTATTTCTTTTCAGCTGTCCAAAGGTGACAATGTTATGTTTATTGGAACATTGACGTCAAATCATTTAGTTCTTAAGCACTGAGGGAGACAGGAGAGGGATTCTGCATCACTGGTTTCTCTCTCTCTAGTCCATAGATTTACACCATGGTCGTTCCACGAGCAGCAGTGGGATGCCTGGAAGAACATTCCTACCCCTTCTCTCGTGGGCCTGGGGGCCTTCGGGCTCTCAGCCTCTTGACGCAGGTTCTGAACCTACATCTTGCTACTGAGGTTTTTTTTCTTCTCTCCCAAATATGTTTATTCACAGAGACGTCTCTATCTCTATAACCTTGAATGCCATGGCAGAAGCTGAGGCCCAGGCCAGAGCTGAGCTGTTATCCCCCTCGCTGCCAGAGTAGCAAAAAACCTAAACCAGGACAGAGGCTAATCAATGGTCTTGTGGACCAAATAAGTTTCTAATCTTATAAATAGTACTGTCTTTCTAAGGACAAAATAGATTTGTTCATGCTTGCAATATCACAATTTACACAAAATATACAATTTACAACTGTTTGAGAACTAGCGTATGTCTTTGAAGCCATCTTCTAAGTAACCCATTTTCATTGGATTCTGATATTTGTCTTTTTTATCCCATTAGCAATATGCTATGCTGGTTTTAACTACATAATTTGATCACAATGTCCAAAATTGCAGATGAAAACTAGTTGCATAATTTGACAGGTGTCATTTCTGTGTGGTGTGGGGCAAGCAAAAAATTTCCAGCTGCAGCATAGCAGGACACAAGAGGGAAAATATTGCAGAGGATGAAATATCTGTTCAAATGTATATCCTCAGAAGACTCTTCATGCTGCTATTCACATATTCCAATAGCGTCAAGGAGATGCTATTAAGTACTTCTGGCTAAATTTTCCCCTTATTTTTTTGTTTTTTAATCAGGTTTTGGACAGCATCAACTTGTGTGAAAATAGCTGTACTTAAATAAATGTTCAACAGGCTAAGATGAAATCCTGTTACATAAAAGTATTATACATAATACATTTTCCTTCAAATATTTTAATTTGATTAAGGATATAAAACTGACAAATCACGCAAATGTTATTCAATAACTAGTTTGTGTCTGTCAGAAAATACAGAAATCAAAGGGTTCTACTTTAAAGCATTCTTGTGTCATAGCTAATCAGCATTTTTATCTTGCAGATTACAAGTCGGTATATATGAATCAGCTGCTGTGCTAGGACATCACATTAAAAATTCTTTTTGAATGCTAAAACAACTTGTCAACCTGCATGTTCCAGTAGAAAGCACACATAGTCACTTCAGTGCTTTCTCTGATGTTGCCCATTTCCTGTCAAACACAAGGGCAAAATTCAATCATGAATTAAAACTGCTATGTTTGAAATCAATCATGGAGCTATTAACAATAGTGGCCAGTGGCAGGTTATTCTACTTTACATTTCTATAAGCTTTCTCTTTTCAGATCTCAAAGGATTATTTTTACAAATGTGCATGAGTTCAGCTTCACAGCATATAGCCTCTGTGGCATTGTCAGTACTGTAAAAGCCAGATAAAGCATGGCAGAGAGGGTCTATGTGGGCTACAGGAATCAGAAGTGTTATTTGCCACAGCCACGCATCACATGAATGAGACAAAAAAGCAGGTTCATGAGGCGAGTTCATTGACTTAGGACAGTTCTGCACTGAGTAGACTTACCTAGAAAAAGCAGAGTTACTCAGAGCTGAATACTCTGCAGAAGTACTGAGAAGTCAAGCTGTCACAACAGCTGCATGGTCAAGTGAGACACTCGGTTGTGTGTAGATCCACTTTAGTACAGTGGTGAGTGTCCCCATCTCCCATGCGGGAGACCAGGGTTTCGATTCCTGCTGGTGAGTCAGTGGTGCCATTTAAGAGCTGGACTCAATGATCCTTGTGGGTCCCTTCCAACTCAGAATATTCTGTGAATCTGTAAATAAGCCACTGTGAGTCTCTGCACGGGTGTTAGATGGTGAGTTGGACTAGATGATCCTTGTGGGTCCCTTTCAACTCATAATATTCTGTGATTCTGTGATTTAAAGAGACTCTCAAAGTCATGAATCATGATGTCCTGTTTCAGCAGTAGAACTGCTGCAGATCTCTAGCACCAGTGTTACATTGACAAGGACCTAAATATAGAAATTTATGTCTTCCCTTTTAGAAAACATCCAGGAAATTTCAAATGGCATTTGATCAGGTAATGAAGTCAGAAAACACTGTCATTAGTTTACAGTCTCATCTGCAACACTGAATCTCTATTACTAATTCTGATAATACAGGGTTTATGATTAAATTTTTAGTGGGATTCAATCTTGCTACTGCACCCAATCAGGCCACCAGATGACATTACCTTTAATTCTAAACCCTTCCAGTTTCTAAACATCTTCAAGTTGGGACTGAATGGTACATATTCTGATGAGCTGCCATAGTGCAGATGCATATGGTTTCTGTTAGCACAGAGCCACCATTGTCTTGCTTCTATATAGAGGTGTCTGCACTCCAGTCCCTTTAGTGGGACTGGGAATGCCAGTGGATCTTTTGAACTTGGACATTCCCAAATGTCCTTTCTGTACATAACCCATTCTGCACAAAATCAACGGGAAACAAAGTATCCAGAAATACAGAAGTTATGATTTACAGAGTTATGATACTTTTGGTTACCAGAAAACACCAAGAATCCTGTTGATGGCAAAAGTGATGAATTAAGAGTTTTTTGAAAATCCTTATGGAGACAAACAGTGCTACCTGAATTACCACAGAAGAGGCAGATTTTGCTGGAATTCCTTAGGGATATTTGTGATCTTTTACTATTTACTGTCTTATTATAGCACTGCTGCTGTTGCTGAGAATGTCCGAGTTTGTCCGTCAGTTTAGCAAAAGACTTAAAAGCTTAAAGTTTTGCGACCATTTGACAGCTTATACTGTTTAGATCCCTTGCTCACAATACAGAAATGATATTTCATTTTTGAAAAGGAATAATGACTATGATGGAAGCCCATAAAATCACTATGGAAAAAAAATCTCTTCGGGCATGTGAGAATTTATGTGAGCACATGGAAAGTAATCTTTAATTGAAGCTATTTTAGCACATGGTCAAGGCTTAAGTTACATGAAACCCTCTGGGAAAGGATTGTTGTTGATAACTGGTCAGCTTCTGTTATGGAGCAATTTAGCTTTCAGAGATTAATGAGTGTGCTAAAGCATTGGTAGTGATTTCTTTCTGAGAATTTATTTTCAGACTTCTTGACCTCTGTCATTTTTTTTAAATACATGTGAAAACTAATACCCATGCTATAGGCAGAAAACAGCTATCTCCTTACTGCAGATATGTACAACCAGAATAATACTAATTAGAGCTTTGCAGAGATCAACATTTTTTTTTTGATGGGGATGTCCAAGCTTGAGTGTGGAGTGCACCACTATATCACATATTTAAAGGAGGGTTTACTGGGGCAATGTCTGCATGGCTGTCCAAGGTAATGCAGCAAACTTTACTAGAAGCTTCCTCGAGACACCTTGTGGGCTATAAGCAACAGAGAAAAGATATCCTCTAAATATTCAATTAAAATGTATTTTGTCTCTGTAAAGCTGAGATATCACTATTGTGGAGCTATTGATAAAGTTCACAAAGAAAATCCTTCTACCACTGCCTATGTATTTAATAATGAAAGAAGTGCCCTGCAAACCTTGTAAGGAGTAAGTTCTTACCACTGAAGTATTGCTGGTTGTGAAAGCTAGGTGTTCCCACTCTGGCATATCTCCAAGGAGTCTGACAGTGAGTTGGAGGCTGAAAAGAATCTAAAAAGCATGTTGGAGTCAAAAAGGCATTGAGTAGAGACAGGATGTGGAAAGAGTATCCCATCTATTCCCTGATGATGCTCCTCGTGGGACAAAACGCAGGACAATAACCATGTTCATAGTATTCCCATTCTCAGATCTCTCATGGGAAAACAGGATAAATAAAGATGTTACAATAATAGTTTCACTGTTACCATCCATTCCTATTTAAAGAGGAGAATGTGCCTATATGTTTTGGACAGATGGAATTAGCAGAAGTTGTATTGTGCAGATGTCATGTCATATCAACTGACTGATTGCTTACAACTGTTGTTGTCAGGGCATTTTTATGTTAAAGGAAGGATTTTTTCAATGTTTTTTAAAGAAACAGAATAATAATTTTTTTTAAGTCCTGGATGATATTCAGCAGTAAAACATGATCAATCATCTCTGTTCAGGCAATTGCGTAATAAAATTTAAACTTCTTAATCATGAATTAGATAACTTCTGCTCATTTTTCTTAAGATGCATGCAAGAAATTAGTGTTAAGATGACGGGAGAAAGGGGCTGACATCCCTGTTGCATCCTGTTATATGGTGTTTATAGCAGCCAAATTCTGTGTAAAATGAATACAAGATAATTCAGTTCATATGTCACTTCTAGACATGAGAAAGGCTTGATTTGATATTTATTTGAAGCAGGCTCCTGGTGACTGTCTATTGTCATAGATGAGAAGAGAAAGGAGTGACTCTTTGAATGTGACTGTAGTAACAAGGAGAGCCTGCGGTCATGTCTTGTTAATTTACAGAGGAGAACGTCACATTTACATTTCAAACTATCCCACCTCAGAACTTCCAACTTGCTAGGATTATCCTGAGTTTTAAACCATCCAGACTCAGGTTTTATTGTTTAACCACACTGATTCTTCAAATCACTTTCCATCACTCCCTGCTACCTCAGCTACGGGGGGAAAAAAGCCCTCTCCAGAAAATTTACCATTAAAGGAAGTTTCTAATCCTGCTTAGCAATTATAAAGTTATTCTTTCAAAAGGGTGTAGTGAAATGTCATTTTATTATTCTTCTGCTTCCTCTCTCCCCACTCCTCCTCCCCCACACCCATCTTCTTGCAGGCAGGCATCAGGAGTAAATTTTCAGTGTGATGTGCAGGGATTTAGCAGTGCAAATCCTATTACTGCTATTAATTAGAACACATTAGCACAGCCAGCCAAAAATGTGTACCTTTCAATGTTTATCTGCTTGCTCTCACTTCTTATCCATATCCTGGTTCTGATTTCTCATTGGTATTTACCTATGTAGTACTAATGATCTATGGGAATTATTTCTGATTTACATGAAAGAATTTCTTTCAGCTCCAACCTCTATCCATTTATGCAGATGCATCATTCTCCATTATTCTGCTTGCTTTCTTTTAGTACCTCTTAAGGCGTTTTCTGTATCACTCACCAGCAGGAATTATCAGCCAAAATTTTCGCATAGATTTTCTGCCGACTTTATTATAAAACGACATGTAAAAGAAATGTGGTCCCATGACTGCTCTTATATTGAATTATTTGAAGGTGAATTGTCAGGGTGTACTTTAAGTGTCAAAATGTTCACAGATTTTTTTTTTTTCCCCACAGGTTTTATCTAACCTTGTGAAAATAAAGCATTGATTTATTTATTTGGGTCTTTAATGAAAATACATCCAATGACTTCATAACACAAGAGAAGGGACTTTTGCTGAGGTTGGCCCTCAGGAGATCTCTTGCAGGATTTTTCTTACTGTCCAGGTGGATTCAACACATGCCCTAATTCTGTGCTTTTCTAACAGTGCAACATTTACAATTGCTGGGCCAGTGCTGGATCCATTTGAAACCCCTGTCCATGACAAGGAGGTTTCTCTGAGAGTAACCTGTGCTTTTATAAAGCACCTGAGTAGCACCAGCTGATGGAGGACAAGCTTTGTATCAGCCTTATCCATCATTTTTCTGTGCTCAAAGGGCTTTGTACTAATTAAGCTTTACAACACCCTTTAGAACTGAGGGAAAAAGCACTGTGACTAGACTGTAGACGAGGGGGAGAGGAGCCCAGACAAATGCCTCGGTGACAGAATCGGCCTACGGCAATCAAGATGACAAGTCTCAGCTTCAGCATCTGTGGGGTCTTGTTGCTACTTAGTAGCGCTCCCGTGAATAGCAAAAAAACCCAACAACCTGGATACATTTTTTACCATTTCTTTGTAAAAGGTTAGCCTTTCCCCAGTCCTGGTCATGTATCTGTTCACCTTACCCTACCACCAGGTCAGAGGCAAGTAAACCAGCATGAGAGCTTAGGTGATACCAGCATTTTGTGTCCAGAGCTGAGTTTGCAGGTCATTTTGCCTCCTTTTGAACACAGAAATTTCAACGCCGTTAAGTAGCTGCTGCTGTTAACCAGTAATGGATAAATACCGTTTATGTTCTTCTACAAAGAAACTAGCATTTTTCAAATTCTTGTGCTTCAAAACTTCTGATTGAGTCCACGTAAGTCAGTGCAGTTAACAAGATTCTGGACAAGGCATGAAGGTGAGAACAGGGAGCAAGTAAACTTTAAAGCAGTCATTTTTAGCACTCTGTAGAAATCTTCTTTCTTCTTTGTTCTGTGAAGGTACAGGTATTTTTAAAATGCTGCTTTTCAGATGCCTACTAAAATTTTAGCATTGAATTTTTTTCTTGCTAACTGTCAAGTTGGCTTGGTGAGACAGAGCTAAATGATGCGCAGATGAAACTAAAGGAGCTCAGGAAATTCACAGCATTAAGAAAGCCCCAAAAAAAGAAAATTCTTGGAAAAAAACCTCACCCTATATGAGCCCATCCAAGCTGTTTAAATAGATAAGCTCCAGCCAAGCTGGTTATTCTGGCTGAACAGCAAGTCTAGAAATGTTGCAGTCAGAAAGGCCAGAAACTTAAGCCTGGAGTGGTTGAACATTGCAAATGCACCCCAAACACAGATGTAACTTCATGCTCTATACTGGACACTTGTTCCTTTGTGTTGCTCATGTGGAAGTATTGCCTACATGGTCCTGCTGGAGAGACAAGGGATGGGAGTTCCAGTCTCTGAATAACCCAAGGCCATTTTTCCTAGGAAGAGGACAATACAAACCCAGAGGGTAACATGAGAGTGGTTATCACTTTATGACATGGAGATGTCTGCAGCACCAGCCAACAAGTCCTGCTAGCATAAACAAGCTCTGCTAGCACAGCTTTCAGCCCCCTTGTGAGAATCATTTAGGTAATACTATGAAAATGGTAAAGAACAAAAGTCCCAGTTCAGCTAGATCCCAAGTCATCCCTTAGCCAGGAGTGCTTCATGGAGGTGAAGATAAGCATTATCCAAGTAATAAGTACCTAATTAATTAGTCTATCTCCTCATTGCATTCCTCAAGATCATATTTACAATACTTCACCGGGCCCACAGAGGATTGTTTTTCATTCAGACAAACTTTTTTGAATATCTCCTGCAATATACTAGGTATAAAGAGGTTCCAGTGATTTAACACATGCTTTTCAACTCCAGTCTTTCTTCACTGCATTTCAAAGGCTGTTCCATATGCTTTGCTCCCCAGCATGCGTCACCATTGCACCAGGATGATGGCTGTGCTCATGAGTGCACATCTGCCGCTCTGACTGGGGAGTGGAATACGGCAGCTAGGATGATGGAGCTATGCTCTAACTGCAGAATCCCATGAAATGAGGAATTACAGTGAGGAGTTACAAGGAGGGGCTCACTTATTTCTTCCGTCAAGAATAGGAACTTTTCCATGGATTTTTACTAGAAAATAGGCAGAAATAAGCAAGTAGGCTTAGGCCCAGTCTAAGACATGCCAATAAAAGACAGATGTTCACAAAATACAATACATTTCATCCATTTCATTGAAAACAAAACAAAAAAAAGAGATAAAATTGCCTAAAAAGGCGTGTTCATATTTCATAGGCAATGAAGGTTACTGCAAATGACAATTTATTCATAAATATGTAGAGACTAACCAGGTATTGCGGCAATTTTCTTGTATTCACAGATGCTAGTTCCCAAATTCAGCTATGCATCACAGGAAATGAGAGATGTTCTTTCCAGGGCACTTAATTGTTTCTGCAAGCATGTTTACCACATAGGACAAATTCAGTAAAAAAGTACAACTGTTTTTTTCTGTTCCATTTGGCTGCTTATGAGATAAATAATCAGGATACATTTATAGCTTAAGGGACCGATTTGCCTGAGATGGAATAGTTGATTGTATTATTCTAAAGAACTAATATGTACTATCTCAAAATAATTCCAGCTTGTTGCTCTCAGCTCTCTAATGTATAATGTTCCTTTCAGAAAGAACAGCATTAGACCAGTATCAATCTGACAACTCATTTTTCAATGACACTTCTTTCATTTTTTTGTAAAAGAGGATTTTTTAAAGAAATATATCTATCGATTTGTTAATAAAACATGGTTATTTTTTCTGCAAATGAAATGCGTATAATTTACTTTATACTTCATACTGAAATTCAACAAACATTTGAGAATTTCATTTTCATTGGCTAACTGGTGTACAATTAAGTATTTTGTTTGTTGCAGTGAAAGAGAACTATCCATACTTTCTGAGATTGTCAAGCATAATTACAAACCTTAGGCTCTTATGATATTCACCAAAATTTAAGTATCTGAATATACCGACATGATTGTAAAAAATAGCTTACTTACATATTTATAGTAGATAGGATGTTCTTACCTCTCAGGTAAGAACATATTACAGTTATACCCCATCCTTCGCGAGGAAAGGGACAGGCCAAGGCCATCGCGAAACACTGAACTCGCAAAGAACTGCATGTCGTTAATATGCATGTAGGCCACACCCATTGCTCCACACTCCCCCGTCACTCTGAAGGGCTGCGGACAATTCTCTGCTCCTTCCCGTAGCCTGTCTCAGCACAGGCAAGCAAAGGGAGCTATTTCTGAGCGGCTGCTGTCACCATGTGTGCTAGCAGCCCAAACCCCGCACCGCTTCCCCCCCAGCCCCAGTACTCTCACCAGCCCCGGGGGGCCCCGTGCCAGCCCACGCATGCTCGCCCTGCCTCCACGGTGGGGAAGGGGTGTCCCTGAGCTCTAGTCAGCATTCTTGGAGCCTGGAAAAACCTTAACTTTGCAACACTGCAACACCCCATGCACTTATGGCGGAGGGGAGGCGTTGGTATGGGAGTTTCTTTCCCTTTGACATCCACCAGTCCCGGCAGAGGCAGCGCTGCCCGGGCTTTGACTGGGCTTTGAGTAACAAGGAATGGTATGTCCTGTGGTGGTGCTGCGCTGGGTCTCAGCGGAGCACACAGGACCAGGGCAGGGACCGGGGCAGGGACCAGGGTAGGCTCTAAACGCCACTGGGAGCTGCAGTAAATCACACGCTATAGCCACCACCGTGCACCCGAGCCACCGCCGCACCACGTACCTGAGCTGCCGCGGGGCTGCCGGCGTGGGCACAATCACCGAGGTCGGGGGGGGGAAGCGGCGCAGGATTTAGGCTGTAGGAGCGACCGTAGCAGCCCAGAGAAGCCCACATGGTGGCGGGGGTGGGGAGGTCGGGTTTCTTTCCCTTTAACATCCACCGGTGTCATGAAGAGGGACAGCGCTGCCCGTACGGTCCCAGACAGAAGCCTCCTCCTGGTGCAGCGCCAGCTGCGCCCTCCCAGCACACAGCTTGCCTCACTTTTGTGGGGGAGTTTCTTGGGTCAGGGACAGGGCACGGTGCCGCCATTGCGAGCCCCCTCCCCGTAGGGCGGGGTGAGTCCCGCCCCACAGGCTCGCGGCACCACCCCACAGCAGAAGAGATTGATTGCGCATGTGTCAGGCAGCTGAGCTTGCGGACCGCTGAATCATAATTGCAAAAAATTTGCTTCACAAATGGGCGGGGTAGTAATGGAGAGGTCGCGATGCAGCGGGGATTCAAGCAATGAATAATTTATGTTAATGACACAATATCAGAAATCAAATATACAGAAGAGGTTTCTGAGTCAAAAAATTGTGTTTCTAGTCAATTCAGTGAAACTACTAAACTGTTAATGTAGCTGAAAAGAGAGGTTCAATTTCCCTTGAACTCTATGGGACTGCATTTATGAAAGATTACTGATATTATAAGATTGGAGAACCTTAGCTTTTCAAATGGAAGAATACCATACCTGAAGTATAGGATTTATTGGTTCCTATAGTAAGAGATAATTTAATAGTGATCTTTGGATATCACTTAAAAATCCCTGTTTTGGAATACTAACACAGAGGAGCTAGAGCACCAAATGCACACAAAATTGTCTACAGAGTATTAATTACGCTCAAAGATAAGAGACTTCCTATGGAGTTTGTTACATTTTTTATTTTCTAAAAGAACTATGGATATTGTTTGAAAATCTACTTAAAAGGGTTTTTAGAAAGAATGAAAAACTAAAATAGAAGAAATGTGTTCTGAAGTTTCATCAGTAATAAGCACAGGTGTTCACAGAATCACAGAATATTCTGAGTTGGAAGGGGCCCACAAGGATCATCGAGTCAAACTCTTAAATGGATGCCCATACAGGGATTGAACCCATAACCTTGGTGTTATGAGCACCATGATTTAACCATCTGAGCTAGTCTCCATAAGAAGCAGATAACTTTTATAAACCCACACAACCCATGTCAGACAATAATTCAGTACTGACTTGTTACTTCTACCTATATGGGATTTTATTGCTGTAGTATCCTTAAGGCTTTTGAACTTTACCCTTTGAAAGAAATAATATATAAATAAAATTGGGGCTAGTCTACCTAGCCTTACTTGGAGATGCCTAGCACTATTGAACTCTTTGGCTTTACTGACTCAGTGCTTTCAAGACCACATGCAGCTCTGCCTGAAGGCAGTACTTTAAATCACAATTTAATTTCCTTAAATTATTTTTAGTGATAAAAAATGCTTACTATTTTTTTCACATGTGACTCATCCTTAATAAGAATTTCCTTCAGCCTTGAAAGGAAATACAGTCAGGTCTCCTATATCGTGTACCCGCGGTCTTAATTTGGACCTGTGCAGCCCGACTTCCACGTTGAATGGCAGCCGCACCACCTCTGCCACCCGTTCACCTCCCCACTGTCCCTGCCGCCACCACCCATGCTGCTGCCCAAGCCACCATCACCACCCGTTCCGCTGCCCGGGCCGGGGCCGGGGTGGCCGCCAGCCCCACTGCCACGACGGCAGGTCGTGCATGGACAGTTGTGAAAGGGATCTCCTACTTTGCTGAAAAATCATGCTGTTAAGATCTGAAGCCGCAATATGGGAGGCGCGAAGTGCAAGAGGGCCGACTATACCACTGAAATTTTATATGTTTTTGCAGCAGCTGGGAAGAGAGAGAAGGAATACAATTTTTTCTTCCTTTTTAATTAGAAATATCTGGCATCAAATGTTGTCTTCCATCAAACATTGCAGTCATTCTTAGGTAAGACAGAGCCACAGTACTTGGTTATGTGCCCTCATTTGCCTTCCAGTAGTACCTTTCCCAGAAATTAAACAGGAGAACCCAGAATCTTCAGTAAATGTACCACTGCCAAAACTAAAGATCTCCAACTGTTTCAAATGGGTTTTTCTTTACTGTGGATTGAGAGAAAGGAGCTTTCGGAATAGCTCCTACTTCTCTAATAACAGATTCACCGTGTCATGGATAAGGGAGCTGGGGAGTTGGTGGCAGCAGTCCACTAGCTGCTGCCCCCACTTGGCTTTCACAGAACCAAGTCTGTCAGGCAGGGGGGCCAGAACCCAGAGCAGGTCTAGTGCTGAGCACCCCTTAACTACCACACTGTTGGAGAAAGTTTGGCCAAAAGACAGCAGCTGAGTGTAGGTAGGAGAGATTTGATGCCATGATGACTAATAACCTTAAGCTGTGGTTCCTCAAGCATTGAATCAGTATTTTGTATTGGATGAGTCACTGTCCCCATATGCAAAGTCATAAACCAGTACAAAGACATTGTACCTATACCAATGTGTGTTGTTGGTTTGTTCAAGGCTTCTGGGGCTTTTTTAATATAGCGAAATAATTATATTTTGTGCTACATATGTTATCTCTTTTTACACATTTGCTACTAACATGAATCAGAGCGCTGGCTTTTAATACTATAATTGGGCTTGGCTTTTCAAAGAGATCTGTGTGTTTACAGCTAATTTGTATGAGAGATGATATAGTAATACACACTCAGGCTGCCAGCACCAGAACAAGAAGACATGGCCTCAAGCTACGCCAGGGGAGGTTTAGGCTGCATGTTAGGAAGAGCTTTTTCACAGAGAGAGTAATCCCTCAGTAGAATGATCTGCCCAGGGAGGTGGTGGAGTCGCCAACCCTGGAGGTGTTTAAGAAAAGACTGGATGAGGAACTCAGTGACATGGCCTAGATGATGGGAGGCTTGGATGGATGGAGCATGGTGCCCATGGTTCCATGCTTGTGGGTTCGATTCCTGGGTGGGCATTCACTTGGGAGTTGGACTACATGATCCTATGGGTCCCTTCCAACTCAGAATAACCTGTGAACCTGTGAATATCCAATAGCAGCAAACATGGTAGTATGGGTTAAATTCCATCTATGCCGGTGGTCTGCAGGAACAAATTGTTTCAACATCCAAAATATCCATATATTCCAAAAATGGCCATTGCAAAATATTTCCTAAAGGTGGTCACAGTGCTTGTAAGGAGGTGATAAAGACAGGCAGCAGTGGCTGCTCAGCACAGTCTGGGACACAGGTGCATTTCCAGCTGAAGTCTCGATAATGGATTGATTATATATAGGCTGCTTATTGCTTTTGCAATCTCTTTACAAGCTGAACATGACCTTAGGTATCTGTTGTTTGTGAATAAAACATCCTTAAAATTATTTCCCAAATATATGCAGCACTCATTTGTCCCCCATGGAGGAATCAAACCACTACAAAATTCTTACAGCCCAACTCACATCTGGTGTTGTAGTTTAATGACTTCTAGTGAGTTAAGCTAGTTTGTGCATTAAAAATACTTGCCTCTTCCCAGTCTCTCTCCACTGCCACAGAAGTATTTCAAAGTATCTTATTTGATTGCTCAACAAGAGAATAATCAATAATACAATATGCACTGAAGGTATTCAGCTTTGTGAATTCTCAGTAGGAAGCCTGGTTTGCCAGAGACTTTGATTCCTGAGCCATGCTGATTGTAGAGGAACATTTCTGGTCTCAGAATCACAGAATCACAGAATACTATGAGTTGGAAGGGACCCATAAGGATCATCTAGTCCAACTCACCATCTAACACCTGTACAGAGACCGAACGCACATCCCAGAGTGGTAAACATAAACCTAGATCCTTCGGAGACGCACAGGCCACTCCGAGCCAGGAGAGACCCACAGGACCATCCAGTCCTTCACCCCCCAGCTAGACCATGTCACTGAGCTCCTCATCAAGTCTTCTCTTAAACACCTCCAGGGACGGTGACTCCACCACCTCCCTGGGCAGTCCATTCCAATGAGAGATCACTCTCTCTGTGAAAAACCTCTTCCTAACATTCAGTCTAAACCTCCTCTGGCGTAGCTTGAGGCCATGCCCTCTCATTCTGGTGTCATCAGCCAGAAGGAAGAGGTCCACACCCACCTGGCGGCAACCTCCCCTCAGGTAGTTGTAACAGCAATGAGGTCACCTCTGAGCCTCCTCTTCTCCAGGCTGAAAATCCCAGTNCGGATGTGGCACCATTCACCAGCACCCTCTGAGCTCGTCCTTCCAACCAATTCCAAACCCAACATAAAATGTTTCCATCCAGTCCGTGCTCTACGAGTTTCTCCTGAAGCTTATTGTGGGAAACCGTGTCAAAGGCTTTGCTAAGGTCCAAGTACACAACATCCACAGCCTTTTTGTCGTCAACCAGTCGAGTCACTGGATCGTAAAAGGAGATCAGGTTGGTCAGGCAGGACCTGCCTTTCTGAAATCCATGCTGACTAGATCTAATATCATGGTTGTTTTGTAGTTGCTGCATAATAGCACACAAGACCATCTGTTCCATGACTTTGCATGGTACTGAGGTCAGGCTGACTGGTCTGTAATTGCTCGGATCATCTTTCCTGCCCTTCTTGTGGATGGGTGTCACATTGGCCAATTTGTAAGACCCCGTATATTGTTTCAGGTCAGAACAGAATAGCTGTGTTTGGCCAGACATAGGGGTACCAGGATTGTTTTCATGTCGACTTTAACTGGGGAGTGGTGGGGACATGACCCACACAGGTGTTCAGCCACAATCCAGCCCTGCTCAAAGACAAAAACCTTGGCAACAATCTCAAAGTTCAATAACCATGCCATCTGGGACAGGTTATTTTGTCCTACAGCAAGACTGGCTTCCCAGCACTATTGTTCTCCATGTTGATTCAGGCAGGCTTGGGAGAGAGAGGAGTTTTTTTGAACTTTTGTCACTTTTTCTCCCACCCATGCTCTCTATGGGAAAATATACACACAGAGAAAAACATGTACATTTGCAGTACAAATATTTTTTCAGTGCCAGAAGACAGCACTCTTTTAACTTTCCTTCTGGTGCTTTCAGATATTATCTTTAGGCTGTAATCTTCCTCTGCACTTTTAAAAGAAGGAACCTGCATAGAAAGGAGCCTCCACAGTTTCACAAGAAGCAATCAAAATTTTCTAATCTTTATAGATTAAAAAAAATACTGATTGAAGTTGTAGGCCTGTGCTGGTCAAGAGCCACTTGTTCTTCTGTAGCCATCTTTTTTCCTAAATAACATTAAATTTCTGAATTAATGCAAATTTTCATTCCATGCTGAATTTTACCAGTGTTGCCTTGAAGGTAGATTTCTAGTTTTCTCCCCAGGGTAAAATGTGGCTCTAGATGCTTTCATCTTCTGAGCTGCCCAGCTTTACTGAGTGTTACATTCTCTCTGATTGTTTTCCAGAATACCTGAGGGTTTATTAGAAACAGTAAATGAATAGAAGGGGAAGAGGGGATTCCAGTAAAGAATTCTTATGGTGTATTTCTTTGATTTTAGCCAAGATGCTTCCATTGACTTCTGGTTTATGTGTAGTTTTCTGTTATGTGAGATCTATTTAGTATTGCAAAGCAGTAGGAAAGCTCTTGGCTATTATACATCAGGTCTTACTTGAATTTTGCTTAAGGTTTCAAAGTCAGCTTCAGCAGCTGGAGTAATTATTGGCCCAATGTTGTCAGTCCGCCAAGAGAAACTGATTTGAGAAAACAGAAATTTTTCACAAAAATAAAATCTTTTGCCTTTTATGAATTGTCAGCTGAGTCCTTTCAGACAATTACCGTAATACTTCGCTGCATTGTGACCCNGTAGGAAAGCTCTTGGCTATTATACATCAGGTCTTACTTGAATTTTGCTTAAGGTTTCAAAGTCAGCTTCAGCAGCTGGAGTAATTATTGGCCCAATGTTGTCAGTCCGCCAAGAGAAACTGATTTGAGAAAACAGAAATTTTTCACAAAAATAAAATCTTTTGCCTTTTATGAATTGTCAGCTGAGTCCTTTCAGACAATTACCGTAATACTTCGCTGCATTGTGACCTCTCCATTGCAACCTCACTGATTTGCAAGAAATTTTTCTCGCAAATCTGCCTCAGTGATTCACGGAGTCTCCTGGTCGACACATGCACAGTGCCTCTGCTTCACTGAGGGGCAGTGCTGGTACTCCCTGTGGGGCAGGACTGGCCTGGCCCAATGGGGAGAGCGCGTGGCACCTGTTACTCTAAGCCCAGCTGGGGAACTGACTCCCGCCGGGCATGTTACTGTTTCCATGGCTACAGATGGGGAAATTAATGCGGTTTGTGCCCAGGGAATGCGTACCCGGCGCACCTGGCAATGACGTAGCCCCAGGGAAAGTGCCCCACGAAAGTGGGGCTGGGCTGGCCACAGTGGCAGTGGGGGCAAGTGCAGTGTGCTGGGACGGGGCAGTGCCGGGACCTGCCCACACCACTACCACAGCTGCTGTACCAGAAGGAGGCTTTTGTTCCCCCATGCCCTCCCACCACTGCAGCAGGGGAAAGTGGTGTTCTGCTGGGTCCATACAGCCAGTGCTGCCTCTCCTGGGACCAGCAGATGTTAAAGGAAAAGAAACTCCGACATTGATGCCATCCCCCACCATAAGGGATGACGGGTGCTGCAATGTTAAGGTTTCCCAGGCTCCACAAAGCCTGAAGACACCCCTTCCCTGCTGTGGCCCCAGAGCTTCCCCACCACGCAGGCACTGCAAGCATGCGCAGTGACAGCAGCCCAGCAGCAGCTGCGGAAGCAGCAGCATGGCCGAAGAGAAGTCCAGGGATTCTCCAGGGAATCTCCCCAGGCAGAGAGGGCTCAGAAGCGTTTCCCTTTGCTCCCCTGTGCTGGGAGAGCCCATGGGGAGGAGTGGAAAACGCTCCCCAGTGCTCCTGATTGGCTGGGGGTGGAGCAATGGGTATGGCCTGTATGCATATTAATGACCCACACATATTTGTGAATTAGATGTTTTGCGAGACCCTGACAAGACCCATTCCTCATGAAGGGTGAGGTATTGCTGTGATAATACACTTGTTTTCTTGAATGTTTTGACATATTTGCAATAGCACGGTTCTGGCAAATACTTCCTTTTACATCTGCCATTTTTAAACATAAGACTGTGTGAAAAAGCACAAAGAAAAGCCTAATACACTAGGGAAACTAATTGTGTATCTCTATTTGGGACTTTTTTCATAAGGAGATGTGTACTTTGTCAGGCAAATGTTTTGTCATGACCAGTAGTATTTGATTGTATGTATTTCTTATCATCTGCTATATAACATTGTTAAAGAAGAACAAAGGATAAATGAATCCCAGAAACAAAAGTAATGAACTTTACTGGAAAAAATCCTGAGGTATGCAAGAACTTCACAGGACTACAAACCAGAACTATAAACTATAAACCAGAACTACAGGCTTTGAAAAAAACCAAAACCTTGTAGGATAAACAACATTCTAAGCAAAAAAATACTAGGCAAAAGAATACTGAGGTAGTTTTCCTGAATCCTATGTTTTTCCTATGAACATGTTCTCTAGCGAATCCATCCCTCAGTGTACCTCAGTGAAAAGGATCTCCAATTCCAGCATTCAGTAGCCTAGGATTTCTTTTCCTGTTTAGTACAAAGGATGCTTGTCTGTCCAGTGATTTTGACCATCCATCTGCAGGGACGTGGGCAGGACTTACTATAACTTACCCAGAGTAATTTAAATGTGTTGCTCACATTATTTTCCCAGGTTTCACCAAAAGAGAATGTATTTTTACAACTAAAGACACTGGAATTGACTGGAATTGACTGGAATTTCCTTGCACTGAATAGAAGATGCATTTTCAGTGACTACTGTTGATGAATGATTAGAGCAATCTTAGATCCTACAGCAAAAGTTCTCAGTCTAGGATTCAACAATGCTCTTAGAATGCTTCGTCATTTGATCATATCAAAAAACTGTATTGGCAAAGTTCCTGATAGTGACTATGAGTATCTGGATGCATAATGAACACAATTTCGGCTCATCTTCACAGCCAGGTATGTAATATTCTTCATTGGAATTATACTGCAGCACTTTCACTAGTGCCAGGGTAGAAGGTTGCTCTCGGTATTCAAGAGTTCAGTACTGACCATTCATCAACTGTAATTATCCAGATTTTTTTACCATTGCAGCCAAGTGCAATATGCAGCCAAGCATTTCTACATATATCTAGTAAGGAAAAAAAATCATAAAACAGATTCAGTAATAACAACAACATCATGTTTAAATTGGAGTGACAAGAATTACTCTGTAACATTTTAGAAACCTATAACCCACCAGGAGCTTTAAGGTCTATTATGGTTAATGAGGCTGGTAAATGGGGTACTATTACAGGAACAAATGAACAGATATATGACTCACAAGAACAGATTGAAGTCTTAATAATTTTTTTTATATAAACTGAACCAGTACTTCTGTATAGAATATCTATTTGAATGAAATCTAAAGTGCTGGCTATGGAGTTAAATTATAGGACAATAGCAGGACATGAACCAAATATTAAAGGGCAATTAACAGTTGAAAACCTCCTCAGGGGTTGTTCCAATATGCTTTGAAAAATGCTCAGTAAAAAATATCCATGATATCATTTTCTGGCTCAAATTTTACAAGGGAAATTATAAAAATGGATTAAAATTAGTTCCTTCTTCCCCTCATTGTTCACCTATTGGAAACATTAAGGCTGTGTGACTGAAACTCTCTTCTCCATAGTATTTTGAGACTAAAATAATCCATGTGCATTTTAGCATTTCAAATTAAATCCTGTTGCATTGACTATATCCCTAAAAATTCATCTCATTTTGCCTCAGTCCTTTCAACCAAGAGACACCCAGTTCTACCGCCAAAGGCCAGCGTCGCCCTCCTTATAGACACTTGCCCCCACCTGGCGTGGTGCTATAAAAGATGGTCCATCTCCTGCTGCTTACTGTGCTGAGGGCACTGAAATGCTTATTGGTGTGGCTGGTGGTGCCACATAGCCATATGTAGTTGGCACAGAGACAGTGATGGGTCCTCTCAGTGTAAACAGAAGAGCTATGGAATTTATTTGGGTGGCATATTTTCCTTTCTTTTTATAAAAAAATGAAAAAATATGAAAAATTTTATCATTGTAATCTGACTCCTTCAGTTCAGAGCTGAATATGGCCACAGAAACCCAAGAAGGCGCACAGTTTAGTATATTGTTACTTTAAGTAGCACTGTTCATGTTGATCAGAAGATCAGACCACAAATATTATCTTACTTGCTCAAAATTCTTAATGGATAATAATTACATTTGGTCTTTTTTATTTGTGGGCCTTCTGTAGGACTGCAAAGATGCAACCAGTTCTATCTTTTGCATTCTCCCACATGTTTATTGAATAATTTCAGGAGCTTATACAATCTATTCTCACCAAATGAGAGTAGCACAATAAGGGAGCTGAAAGTAATATCTTGACCTTCCACTTTATTCAGTCAAAGAGCTAAAAGATCAGACAACATGTATTCAATTATATTTAAGAAGTAATATGTAGTTCTCTTGTTCACGATTAAAAATTATATTGTAGAAGTAGAGACAATGCAAAGAAGGGCAAGAAAATGACACTGTGTAAGGATTATAGTCTAACATATAAGAGAGGGAGCGATTAAGGAAACAAAATTAATTCTCTCTGCAGAAAGACTCAGGGGAATATGAACATAGTCTATAAATATTTCCATGGAGATAATACAAATGAAGGAAAGGGATTATTATTACTATCACAAGATGGCTGCAAAAGAAGTGATGTCCTAAATGTAAGACAGGAAAATTCTGTAAGAGCAAAGATAATAAATAATTAGTAATAGACAATTTTATGGACTTGAAAACCTTTCTGGGTGATATCTTCAGTTCACAGGGTATTGCAAAACTCACTTAAGCATGTCAACATCCCCCACCTCCTGCTGTCAGATTAACTGCTATTGCACCAAGACCTAGATTTTAAAAAACCTCTCTTTATAATTACAGAGATGCCTGTGGCTCCTGCAGAAACTGGAAGGGCAATGACCTGAACCAGACTGACACAGGTTCCCTATAGTTAAAATTTCCTAACTCCAGCTGTATCTAATGTTCTCTAGGCCTTCCACATCCCAGCTGAGGAAGCATCTTCAGCACATAACAGCTTTTCCAGGAAGGAGTAAACTCTGCTCAAAGCTTGGTATCAAGAAATGAGAGCTCCTGTAAATGCACATCCTTCATCTGTATCTTTTTCCAAAAGTCTCAGCTGCTATGACTTTGGCCATCTCCTCATGTCCAGTTATTTTAGCAATTTCTCCAGTCCCCTATCCCCCATTCCTGCTTCAGTCAGCACATGTACCTGTAAATTGTCTTACAAACGAAGAGACAGATATTCCTCCTAAAAATTAGGTCTCTTCTTGAAACCTTTACTCTAAATGTTTCAATGAAGCCAGTGCTCCCTCCAGCTGTATCTAGCCTCTTAATGACACAGACTTACCAGAAAAACTGGCTATGAGTTATCAGTATTGATGTCATGACATTCTGCTTTCATAACAGCACTTTGCTACTAATAATTCACCCTGACAGGGCAGATCTAATGTTTTCTTTAAGTCTGTGAAAAACTCCCACAGACTTCAATGGGAGTTACAGCCAATGAGTGGCCATTACAGCAAGACCAAGGGCATTTATCCACAGTCTTATCTGAATCAAAATCTCATTTCATAAAATTGAAAGAAAGAAATAAAAAAGATTATTTGGGTGCTTTGAGGATAAGACCGTGTGTTTGAAGTATAAATGTTAAAAATTTAAATACCTTCTGTGAGGAAACAAATTTAGGTCAACATGAAGGGTGACTTTCCTATTAAATTGCTGATTTTAAAGATCATTTAAAATCTGAAACTCCTGGAGAAAGGTGGGTTTGGCAGGTTTGGTTCAGTATGAAAGATAAGTTTCAAGAGCAAACCAGAATTTTTTCTAGCATCTTTTTAATAGCACAAAGAGAGTTTTCACTTTTTAAATGTAATTAACACTGGTTGGTATAAGCAATAAAATAGAATTAGAACAGTCTTCATTATTCCATTCTATTAGTGCTTTTCTATCTCGTAGTGATGCTATATCTTAATATTACAAAGATTTTGCCACTTTGCTGAATGTCTGTGTTTCAGTACTCAACTCTAGTCCCTCATCAACCAGTCTGCAAATTCCAGATCACTTCACCTAGGTCATGCCTTTTGCTTCCTACAGGCTTGTTTGGTTTTAGACAGTGGCTTTCGCACTTTATTGTGGTACCCAGTGCTGCACTCATGTAAGGATATCTGAAGGAGCAAGGAATGACACAGTGTTCCATATACTCTGCTTACAGGCTTAGTCCTCCTTATGGTCCTCCTCAAATTGAGAAGGGAAAAGGGAAGTGGAGGCTGCCCTACCAGAAAATCCTCCTGCCAGAAGTTCATGCTCCTACAAACTACATTTCTATAAGATGCAGGAAGCTGATCAAAAGATAACAGGCTGGGACTTCAGGCATATCAATGCCACCTTATCGCACTTTGCACACCAAGGCCTTGGTTGTTGGTCTGAGAGTAAAGTTCCAGGATGTTTGTATTCCTGGTGCTCATTAAGGCTCAAATATTGAGTTCAGTTTTGGAAGTTGCATTAAGCCTCACCCTTACATACTTCAACAGCTTCACTCAGTCAGTCCAAAACTCTTATTTCAAGTCCATAAGGAAAAGAATATATGGAGATTTAAAATGTGATGTTACAGTATAAAGATATTTCCATAGTATTGAGAGAAAGCAGGGCTGTGTGTGTTTATGCCTCGAGCATACTGCATGAGTCTCATAATGTATGTTTTCACTGTTAATTGCTATCATTATTTGAAATATTTCTTTGCTTACAACAACAATATAATTGCAGGAATATGGGAAAGGAAGAAAAATCTGTCTGTGGATCAGGCAAGCTGGTGGTGCAGTACTTCCAGTAACAACTCAGTGTCAGTCAAGTTATTCACTGTTATTTTTACTGTCAGTCTCTTTGTAATCCCTTTTCCGTGCTAGAACAACTACTCTATCCCCCTTCAGGGACTCACTTTCTCTTGTCTCAGCCTTTTTCTTCATAATAAGAACAATAAATAGTAGAGACACCAAAGATGAAACTGTTCAATGAGAAGAAGTATGAATTCAAACTTTTTCATAATCTAGGACCCAGAATTTTTTCTTCTCTTAAATGTTTATACTGTGCTGTTGAGAATGAGTGCTTACAGATTTTATTTCTTTTCAATAAAGCCTTTTAAAGAGTATCCTATATCCTCAACAGTTACAATAAGAATAATAATATCTTGACATGCAATAATAATAATGCCTTGACTAATAACTGTGCTGAGGGAGGAAGGGCTATAAAGGCAGACATTGAAAAATTAGCAGTAGTATAATACAAAAATGTATTTTAAATACATCTCATGGTTCACAAGTTATTGTCTTTCTTTTTTGTGAGAGTCAATGTGATCTGCACTGGTTTGAAATGGTTATAACACAAGTAGGCACCCCTCCTTCCATTGTCATTTCACTACAACTGTTAGAAAAAATACTATTTCAGCAACATTTGGGATAGTTTTAAGTAATTATATGACAATTTTTCCAACTCATCAAGTAAAGTTATATGTTTCTGTAATTGTGACTCAAACAGCACAGGTCTCAGCATGTGCCAAAACATCCTTTCTCAAATTCCTTTTTTTACTGAACCAGTGTCATGGCATTACATTTGTTGTTTCTACCCATTCCAGAGTTCAGAAGCAAATGCTAGCAAGTTGCAATTCTCCCTTTTCAAAACAGATAAAAATCCTGGATTCTGATCCACATAGGCAGTGAAACAATGGGTTTCAAAGTCATATAATTTTTAGGGTTAGGAAACCCATTGCTCACCCTGGGCTCTATATGCATGGCTTGGGTAATTGTGACCCTGTAAGGGAAGAGGAAAGACATGTTTTCTGTCAGATTTTAAAAGAGATGATGGGTCCTTAAAGCTGCTCAGGGAGCTGGAATAGTTCACTCTTTGGCATATTAACACGTTCTGGAAAGACAGAATTAAGTAAATGGAGACATTGCTTTGCCCAGCAATGATCCATGAGGTACATGCAGTAACTGCTTCACAGTGCACAGACACCGAGCAGCTTAGGGCAAGAAGTGAGAAGGATCCCACCTCAATCTGGAAGAAGAAAGGCAATTTAAGATTTTGTTTAATCATCAGCTGCATTAGCATGCATCTTTCCTTGCTTCTACTGAGGATTTAGTTATGTGGAAAATATTTTGTTCCTTATTGAACACATGGGGTTAGGAACCCTAACATGTGGTGGAGAATGTGTCAAATTTAAGTGACCACTAAAGTGACCATTAATTGCAGGGGTCTGATAATTTACGTTGCTCACACAGGAAGTTCAATATTTCCAGCAGTACACCAGAGCCCAGTCACTATGCTGCCCTGACATACTGATTCTTGAATTCATTTCTTGTTGCAATGACATGTGTAGCCACATCAAATCCACTGTGGCTGCAGTTTTGGCAGTGAATGTCAAAGTACAGTTGAGCAATAAGAATACATTTTCACAGGGCGGATGTAGTGCAGTCTCTAAACATCAGACTTAAGAATCACCAGTTTCATTTATCAAAGGGTACTAATCACAGATTTCCAGCACCACACAGGTGGCAGTAATCTCTACTCCCCTTGTTTATCTAGCTGACTCCTGCTTAAAATTAGTATCATGTAACATCTCTAATTTTACCTGAACTCAAATGGGCTGTGAAATGATTTACCAGTACTGCTTTTTGTGACAGTAATGCCCATTAAGGGCAGTGTGAAAACTTCGTTTCATTGATAACAGTGTGCTTTTCAGACAGTAAATTTCTGCAGTAATTACTACCAGTCTGAGGTGATTAATAAAGGTAATCAGATGGGCTTTTCCAGCATGGTACCATCCCAGGAATGTGATAGCCAGTCAGAATCTGACCGCCTGCTGTGTACCGATGCTTAATTAAGTATTCCTCAAGTGTTTAGTATTTAACAGCTTGTGATGATTTAGATTCTATCTGATCCATCTTACCGTCTTATAATGTTTATCATTCTTTTCTTTTTTTTTTTTTAATATTATGAGTTGGAAGGGACCCACAAGGATCATCTAGTCCAACTCACCACCTAACACCCGTACAGAGACCGAGAGCACATCCCAGAGCGTAAGACCAACCTAGATCCCTCACAGTCTAGCAGGCCACTCCGAGCCGGAAGGGGCCCCGAGTCATCCAGCCCCACATCCCCCAGCTAGACCATGTCACTAAGCTCCTCATCCAGTCTTCTCTTAAACACCTCCAGGGACGGTGACTCCACCACCTCCCTGGGCAGCCCATTCCAATATGCAATTACTCTCTCTGTGAAAAACCGCTTCCTAACGTTAAGATTAAACAAAAGAAAGGAAAAAATAACCCCTGAAAAATAACATCAACAACAAAAATGCAGCCCTTTAAGAAGACAGTGCTAGGTGGAGAATAACATTAATCCTTGATCTAAAAACAGTGTCACATGTTGACATTTTCCAAGTTGGAGACTTTGAAATAACCCTAAACAAAAAAATGCATGACACCACAATTCCATGGGTATAAATAACATAGTGTGAGTTAATAAAGGAAAGTCCAATATAAAGGTCTATAAAGCTATTAAAACCCTGTATATTTGATGATCAGTATGTGAAGCCTGTTTCCATAGGCATGTTTACACATACTTTTTTATTGAAGGCTCCCAGTTGTGGCATTCTGCAGCTGTAAGCCATATTTATGTGCAGTTCTGCTAACCCCTGGTCCCAGGGCTGCCTGAAGTCTGTAGAAACACTTCGCCTCTGTAGAAAAGTCCTTGTAAATCTCTCCTTATTGAAGGATTTAGGTCACTGATTGTCAGCATTAGAGATACTTCATAAAACAATTCACAGAATACTACAGACTTCTTTTGCCTTTCTTGGTTGGATTGTTATACTAGATAACTTTTTAATGACAGTGTTCCATTTTAATTTGACTCCAGAGATAGAGAGGGGACAAAAAAATAATGGAAAGAACAGCTTCTTCTTTAATTCTATGCATCTTTCACATATTTGCTGTAGGAAATTAGTCAAGATTAGTTTGGTTTGTTTGGTTGGTTGGTTTGTTTTTTTAATTCTGAAATGCTGTCTTCTGTGATAGAAACCAACACGTAACTCCTAGAGGAAGCTGAGTGAGTTCAGAAACTGTCAGGATCATAATTCTAGTATCCAGCAACTTCTGGTTTCTCAAAACACATTCATTCCTTAACCTAAGCAGATCCACTTTTCCAGAAAAAGAGATGTATGCCAGGAAAATTAAATTGCTGCTGCTGAGGCAGTAATTGAGCAGTTTCTCTAGCAGAAATTAAAGCCATTTGTTGCTAAAGAAGAAGTTGGAAGAATTGAAGATTGGCTCATGTTGTGTGAGAAGAGCATTTAGCATTGCCACCTTCACGCAGGCTCTGTATCAGAGGCAGCAAGGTCCAGACTTTCCCTGGTGTTTCTGTGCATCAGACCATGCTTGCACAGTCTGAAACAGCATTGCACATTTAAATATCACTCTTGATTGTGCCAAATAACTGGAAACTTGAACTGTAGTGCTGGACTTTGTTACTTAGACCCGTCTCCAGTAGAACTAAAACATTAGGCCCATTAATAGGAGTGTCAACCTAATAATTTGAAATAGATGATTATGATGGGTATGTTGGTTTAGGTAATCAGACCAACTGGACACTTCACAGGTTCACAGGTTATTCTGAGTTGGAAGGGACCCACAAGGATTATCTAGTCCCATTCCCAAGCGAATGCCCACCCAGGGATCGAACACACAACCCCAGAGCCATGGGCACCACACTCCATCCATCTGAGCCTCCCATCGTCTAAACCATGTCACTGAGCTCCTCATTGAGTCTTCTCTTAAACACCTCCAGGGATGGTGACTCCACCACCTCCCTGGGCAGACCATTCCACTGAGGGATCACTCTCTCTGTGAAAAAGCTCTTCCTAACATCCAGCCTAAACCTCCCCTGGCATAGCCTAAGGCCATGTCCCCTTGTTCTAGTGCTGGCAGCCTGTGAGAAGAGATTTACACCCACCCGACTGTGATCACTTCTGTGAAGGAGTGGGTGATTCATATTGTCTAATACAGATTAATTTATATGTAAATTACTTGGTAATACTGCAACTTCTGCTTGAACATCTGTCTGCATTGAAGAAAGAGAAGTACTTGCTGACTTATAAGACTGTGCCACCTCTTTTTTAAAGGCCTATCACTGGTATCCAGAGCTCACTTTCTCCAATTCATGAGAGCAGTGATTTTCATAGTGTCTAATCTGAATCCACTCATCTGGTCCTTCTACTTGATTAATGTTTTCCTATGAAGACATGAACAGACAATCAGCAAGACGCATTCTTGTATGACTTCTTGAGACTAAGCTGTTGTTTGAGGACAGGCTGATGATTCTATGATTCTATAATTCACACTATGCAGTCAGACATCAAGGTGACATGGTAGCTTTTGGTTCTCAAACTAGTTAATCTGTTTTATGAGAAGTCTTGTATGATTTTTTTACTGTTTCCATTAACCCTTAGAGATAGTTCTTTTGCATATAAAAATAATATATTGTTTGTTCAAAGTGTCAGACATTTTAGGTATGAATACTGGAGTAAGACCTATGACGATAATTTAATCTATATTTTTACTTTTAAAAATGGTTTAGTATATGCTTCTTGACCTCTGATGAAAGGATCCTCAATTTGCTCCAAATAAGTATGACCTAAGCGGAATTTATCGACAGGAATATAATCTTTTTTTCATCAATTTCTAGTTCTTGAGGAAAATCAAATATGTATTTACTTTTTGCACCATTTATGAGAGTGAATTAGTGACAGTATTAAAAATATGCTACAGCAATAGTTTATTTTTCACTGTGTTAACTATTTATGAAGACATCAAGTTGTTTTCAGTTTATTTTTAGAGCGTTACAAATTTTCAGGTTGTTAAAAATTGAAATTGCCTTGTTGATTCCAGTGTTCTTTTTATGTCACAATTCCACATTGACAGAATATGTTATTGCTAGCAAATCAAGTGAAGATATTATTTAAAGCATCATGATGAAATATTTACTTAAAAATTGTTAATTTCAATATTTATTTAAGATCACTGGACAAAATCTCTGCTTGAGAATCAGATTTACTTCCTAAACACATCTCCAGTGGCTATCAGGACAACTACGTAGACATTATTTGGCACAATTAAAACGAGGATGTCACTGGATGTAGTTGCTACAGAGTAAATAACCTAAAATTTGCCCTGAGGCTTATGGAGAGTATAGTAATCATGACACTTTTCCTTGCCCTGGTAGCCACATTTTCCCTGCTTTAACCTCAGGCACCCAACAAAGGTCCCTAGATTGGAAGCATAAATGCCTTTAAGCTTCCCTTTGTCAACAAAAATAAATAATGCATTTCCAGGGGTGAGAGATGGACGGAATTTCCCTTTTTTCCTTGAATATACAAGAAAGCATAATAGTTATATTCCTAATATAAGGCAGATAAGTTGTTCATGCAAGATGCTGTCCTTGCATCTTTCCTCAATGTCATAAAAAAGATGAACTACTGCCAAAATGATTGCTGGCAAATACAGTTTATATTCCTGGGGCTTTCACAGGCTCCCCTGTGCCTGGGAGAGTGTCCTGCCTGTACCAAAATGTGTGACTAGAGCACAGTTTCCCAGCAACATTAATATAGCCAGGATACCTCTTACTGCAGGGTAATGATGACAATCATAATCAAAATTAAAATTAGCTTTTTTTTTTTCAACTGGGTAGTGATGTGGGCTGAGAATTTTGTGATTAGAGCTGAGCCTTTGCAATTGTTTTGAGATGCAGCTTCTGGGGAAAGAGGATAAAATGCAGTCTGTACTGCTATCTGCTCTTGCCAATGATATTCAGCAACAAAAGGAAAGCTAAGGAGAATCTCCATTCTTTACTGGACATGACTGATGGGAAACATAGTAACAAAGGCTGAGATACTTGATTTCTTCATTGTCTCTGCCTTTAGTAGTGAGACCAGTGGTCCTCAAAGTACCCATCCCCCTGAGCTGGAAGACAGGGATGAGGAGAAAAATTAAACCCCCATAATCAAAGAGGAAATGGTGCCTCCTGTGCCTCTTAGACACACACAGGTCTATAGGGTCAGACAAGGATACTGAGGAAGAGATCACTACGCCACTCGCAAACATTTAACAGCAGTCTTGGTTAACCAGGGAGGTCCCAGTTGACTGGAACACAGCAAATGTGTTGTCAATCTACAAAAAGGGATGGAAGAAGGATCTGGGGAGCAACAAGCCTCTCTGTCTCACCTTCATTCCAGAGAAGGTCACGGAGCAGATCATCCTGAATACCATCACATGGTGCATGTGAAGGACAACTGGTATCAGGCCCAGTCATAGTGAATTTAGGAAAGGCAGGTCCTGCTTGACCAACCCAGTCTCCTTCTATAACAAGGTGATTCACTTAGTGGATGACAGAAAGGCTGTGGATGTAGTCTACCTGGATGTCAGTAAAGCCTTTGACAGTTTCCCACAGCATTCTCTGGAGAAACTGGTTGCTCATGGCTTGGGCAGATGCATGGTTCACTGGATAAAAATCTGGCTTGATGGCTGGGCCCAGAAAGTGATGGTGAATGGAGTCACATCCAGCTGGTGGCCGGTCACAAGTGGTATTCCCCGGGGCTGGTGCTGGGGCTAGTCCTGTTTAATATCTTTATCAATGATCTGGATGAGGAGATTGAGTGCCCTTTCAGTAAGTTTGCAGATAACACCAAGTTGGATGGGAGTATTTATCTGCTGGAGGGTAGGAAGGCTTTGCAGAGGGATCTGGACAAGTTGGATCAATGGGCCAAGGCCAATTGTATGAGGTTCACAAAGGCTAAGTGCCAGTCCTCATTTGGCTCACAATAACCCCATGCAGCCCCACACACCTGGGACAGAGTGGGTAAAAATCTGCCTGGTGAAAAGGAGCTGGGGTTGCAGGTCAAAAAACAGATGAGCATGACCTGGCAGTGTGCCCAGGTGACCAAGGAGGCCAATGGCGTCCCAGTCTTTATCAGAAATAGTGTGGTCAGCAGGACCAGGGCAGTGATTATTCCCCTGTACTCAGCACTGGTGAGGCCACACATCAAATCATGTGTTTAGTTTTGGGCCCCTCACTGCAAGACAGACATTGAGGTGCTGGAGCATGTCCAGATAAGGGCAACAAGAGCCAGTAAAGGATCTGGAGAACAAGTCTTATGAGCAGTGGATGACAGAACTGTTGTTCAACCTGGAGAAAAGGTGGCTCAAGAGGGTCCTTAATGCTCTCTACAACTACCTGAAAGGAGGTTGTAGCAAGATGAGTATCAGTCTCTTCTCACATGTAACAAGGAATAGGTCAAGAGAAAATGGATTCCAGTTGCACAGGGGGAGGTTTAGACTGGATATTGGGCAAAATTTCTTCACCAAAAGGGCTGTCAGGCATTGGAACAGGCTGGTCAGGAAAGTGGTGGAATCACTGTCCTTGGCTGTGTTCAAAGAAACATGTGGAACTGGCATGGCTTAGTGGTGAACATGGCACTTGCTTAACCATTGGACTAGATGATTTCATGGATCTTTTCCAAACTCAACAATTCTATGATTCTTTGAAAGTTTCAGCATTTCCCAGCATTTTGTTCTCTGCTTTTCCTATCAAAAAAGTCTCAGGTAGTTTATTGACAAGCAAAAGTTCATTGCAGGTGCTAGATTCAGATAAATGCCAATTTATACCAGTCTTAAGTAGCTAGACAAAATTACCTGTGCCAGAACACAAGTATCTAAAATCTGATTAGATACATAAGCGTCTGTGTGGATTAATTACCAGAATTTCTTGTGATGGATTTGGCAGGGACACAATCTCTGACATGAATAATTAAAAAAACCCTCCCTTGCTAAAAGTGTAACATCTATGGAATAACATATTTCTTTATTCCTCCCTTCTCCTTCCCACTCCTTCTCCATTTCAAAATCCTTTCAGCCTTACAGTGTCATCCCTTCAATGTTAAAAATGGCCATTTCTTCTAAGCAAGCTAGATTTAAAATTTAGAGAGAAAAACATATTATAGTGATCCTCCACTGTAATTTGCGAGATCCCATACTCGCTGTTGCTTTTCCAGCGAGTTGTGGGACCTGGCGCGTGCGCAGAACCTACTGCAACCTCAGTCTGATTGGCCCCCAGCCCCGCCGCTCACACAGCTCGCGGCACCGTCCCCGCTCCCCGCTGCCTTGCTCGCAGGAGTCGTGGCGCCGTCCCCATCCCTGCTCCCCCCCCACCCCGAATGCACAGCGAGCACAGCTGGCCCCATCCCCACTCCCCCCTCCACTGCTTGCACGGCGAGAACAGCCAGCCCTGGCCCCGGTCCCTCGCACGGCGAGCACACCCAGCCCCTGGGGCCCCCCACTGGCAAAGCAACCACAGCCAGACATCTGAAACAAGCCCCACTCTCAGGACCATCCTCCAGACCTTATATGGGGAGGGGACTTGGCTATGTGCATGGCGTACTCGACTACCTAGTGGGTCGCTATCTTTGCGGATTCCACAACTCGCATGAGGAGGACCAGACCCAACAGCCTGCAAGTAACGGGCATCACTGTATCTTCCCATATTTTTGCCTACTTGAAATTTATTTCCTTCCCTGTAATTAATCGCATAACTAAATCTCAGGATGCAGTAAAGAAGTCAGTTCTCTGCAGTGCTGCCCTGCAATGGCAGAAAAATAGGAGGGCCTTGCATGTTTCTTTATCTTGCAATAGGAGAAAAAGAGGCTTCCTCAGTCCAGAATATCCACCAACCCCCACTTTGTGAGGCCTGGCAGCTGTATTTATAGGGCCTCAGGCCCCTTCCATTTCACATGCCTTGTGGGCATGTATTCACATACCATTGGCCGTCACTCAGCCCACCATGGCCCGTGGGCCCCTCCCCTAGTCACATGCCTAGCAAGGAAGGGAAGATAAGATAAAGAATCCTCCATTGTTTGTCCAGAAAAAAGGAGAAAGNCAGCTCGCGGCACCGTCCCCGCTCCCCGCTGCCTTGCTCGCAGGAGTCGTGGCGCCGTCCCCATCCCTGCTCCCCCCCCCCCCCCCCCCCCCCNCAGTAAAAAGGAGAAAAGTTTTACAATAGAACAATAGGGCTCTTCCCATAACATGGGCCCATCTCTATGCAAATTTCTGCCTGTCCCAGTAAAACACCAATCCAAACACAAAATAAACAAACCTTGCATCAAGTTTGTCTACACTGTGTTGACACAGACACACTAATTGGCTATACATTCTTCTTTATAAGCCATTAATTTTCAAGTTCAATAATATTCCACTTTAAGAAAGTGAATACAACTTTTGAATAGTGCAGTACTGCAGAGTAGTTAATATTGGACTTTTCTGACATTTAATTTAATGCTACCAAGTCATTTCCATTTCTACACATTCACCTCTCTTACACACGTGGAGTGTCTCTCTCTCTCTTAGTTCAGTCATACAGCCTTTGAAATACACACCATTAAATAGATGCTGTCATAGAATTTAGTCCTTGCAGTTTGTCCCTGAGGTTTGTAGAAATAAAATTTTCAGTTTTATAGCAATCGGTTTGGAGGGCCTTCTGTGTATCCTATGGTACACCTCATTTTTAAAGAGAGGGACAAGTAAAGGTCCGAAATAATTTTTTCCTTTTTCGATTATTAGAAGACCACAGAGAAGCTAAGCCACTCTAAACTTCAAAGGGTCCTACCTTGAAGAATAAGACACAGCATATGAATATTATAGGCTACATGAATAATATGAAGCAGAAATAAGGAGCAGTGGCACTACTGTAAACTATCTGCAAACAGCAGTGTAATAAAATGACATGGAAGAGAAAGGACTTCTGCATTTAGTGTCTGATTAAATTAGCTTATAGCTACAAATTAAAATGAAGTCATAACTTTGCAATATCTTATGACAAAAAGATACTATGCCTCTTGAAAGAAGGCAAATGATCTGCATTTCTAAAACGGCAAGGCATTTTGGAAGGCTTTGTTTCTCAACACTCACCACACATATGGAGAAGTGCAGGGCACTGTCACAGTAAAAAGCCTTTTAAAGGTCTAAGTAATCATGTAAATATAGATGCACACAAAGTTACTAGATCAACATTTTTTATTATGAGCCTAGTATGGGCTGGATAAGTTACCTTATTTTTTAGAGAAAGCATCCCTGAGAACTTTTACTGCAGTTCCAGTTTTTTGGCCCTTACTCCCAGTAGAATAAGTTTTGAAATGTTATTACCATCACAAACACATATTTTTGTTGTTAAAAAATAAATTTCCTCTCAGAATACGTTTCAAAATTGTCTGGGTAAAAAATCCACTTTAGTACAGTGGTGAGTGTCCCCATCTCTCATGCGGGAGACCAGGGGTGTGATTCCTGCCAGGGAGGCAGAGGTGCCGTTTAAGAGTCAGACTTGATGATCCTTGTGGGTCCCTTCCGACTCAGAATATTCTGTAATTCTGTAATTCTGTAATGTGGTTTTGCTACATATATCAATGCACACTTTATATGCATATACCCAAGCATATGTTTTATAAACAGCTTAGTAGCTTCAACGGAAATTTATCTTTTTTTTCTTATTCTTTCTCACAGACTAAAGCACACAGTTCAATGTATGCCAAAAGTCAAGGCTGGTAGTGTTTGTTTATTTACAAGTTGGTGCCTTCTGATACTTTTTTATCTTTGACCCCAGGCCTTGTAAATTTCTAAGGCACTGGTTCACCCCTTTGATACGTGTCTTCATCGCTCGCAGCATCAAAGAGAAGTTGGCTGTGCAGAGGAGACAATAGGCTCTCTACTTTGGCAAATGCCTCTCTTGCATTCCCAGGAAAACTGCAATATATTCTGAGCCCCCCGGATGTCACAAGCTAAGCAATTCTGACAAATAAAACACAACAACAATCTGATGTAAATCTGCCTTCGCTTCCAACTTCCATGTCTTTGGCCTGGTGGCAGCTCCCTGCTTTCGGCCACAAAGTTTGATTAACTATCTCCACTTACTAATTCAATGTCATAGCATAGAAAAGACCTAATTTTGATTCAACTTCTCTGCTTTAGATCAGGTGTAAGAACTTTGTAAATGATGTTACCTCAAGCCAGGCATTTGACTTTTTCATTCTCGTGTGTAAAAGGCATGTGCCACGCCCCAGCTCTGGCTTCTGAGTCCCCTCACCTTCAGGGAGGAGCTGAGCCCAGGAAATATCTCTAACCACAGAGAAGTAGTTGAGTTTCTTGTGTCCCTTCTCATCTCTTTCCCTGCCTCTTTCTTCCCCCCCTCTCTTCAACATCTTGAAAAATAAATGAAAAAAAAATCTGGGGCAAGAAACGGAGACATAAAAGTGATTGAGTTTGGAATTATTAAAAACTGTCTTCCTATTCAGATCTACTATTAGAATAAAATCATTACATAAATAAATAGATGCCATCTCTAGCAAATAAGACTGCTCTAGGAGCTGTTTGATAAACATGAGGATTGTCTATGGTGTATGACAAATCTCCCAGGAACCGATGTTTCTTTTCTAAGCACTGTATAAAAAATTGCTTCATCTGCTTAATAATGTATCTAGATTTAACCTCACCTTTGCAACAGACAAAATTAAGCAGAGTAAAACTGTCTTGGGATATAAGCCTATTATTAATACAGATCTTCTACCTGCATGTTAAAATACAGTTGCATTCCTTGACACATTCAGTTCCATTTGCATTATGGAAAGCTAAGGCACTAACATTGCAATAAAAATGCATGGCCTTCTGAAATGAATGTATTGGATGAATGAATTAATGGATTCTGCTGGTTCCATGAATTGTATAAATGCATTGCTCACATGGTCTTGCTTTTTGCAATGCTGGGTAATATAAATTGTCCCATGTACAGTAGCTCATTTGCAAGACTCACAAAGAGTAATAAACTCACAGTGAATTTACCATTTTACAAAATCCTTCCTACAGAGAAATCCATTGTTTGGTCAATTTGGGGTGGGTTATTTTGTTTTTAGGGGTTTGGGGGGTTTGGGTAGGGGTTTCCTCCTTTTAAGGTGACATACAGTGTACAGTCTAGTAAAATAACATTGCTGGTTTATAATTAAAAAAATGAGAGTTCTCAGAAATCTCTTTAAATATTATTGTCTGTTCTTCACAAGCACTGCTTTCAGTCTACAGAAAGGTAGAAAGGTTTAAGATATCTCAGAAGTTCTAGTCCAAGCTACAATTATCCAGGGACCTAGAAATGAGTCACATTTGCTGTCTAATGTTTACTGCATGTCATTTCACATTCACTACTGTACTTCACTGCCTGATGTTTCAACTTCTAATGTTTCAACACGTGTCCTTGAGAGCCTTGGCATAACTCAAAATCTTTAATGCAGCAGGCCATACTGATATGCAAATACTGTAAGGGTATTAATGGCCTTGCATGCACATCTCCTACAAAGACCTAGATGACTTTAGTAACTCACTTGACACTCCAAATGTCAGGGTAAACAGATACTACACAGTAAATGTTAAATTAAACTGTATTAGCAATCAGATGAAAAACGACACTCCTAACTAAAAATTATTCTTATCTCCTCAACTCTATTGAAGGGGATTTTTTTCTTTTCCATCTGTTAAAGAACAATTTGGTTTCTAGATTTTAGAGATGCTTCCAGTCACAACCATGAGATGTTGATGGCAAATGTTAGGCTCAGCTTGGCCTCTTCTCTCCATTTATTGCCTCAGCTTCTTTGCCCATAATATTCAAGCACTTCCTCAGCATCCAGCTTCATCTCTCAAACTGCCACTTTAGGGAAAGGCAAGTGACATAAAAAGCCAATAGGGTTTCATGTTGACATGACTCCTAACTCTGAATGTCTCATTACCTGGAGGCAAACACAGAAGTATGTTTGATGTTCTGCCTCTCTAGGCATTAATCACTTCCACAACAAATGTCCAATTTCTAGGGGGCCATTCCCAATCCTCTCCTCAGAACATCTACAAACAGACTTTAAGATTATTCCTCATGGCATGTAGAGACTATATTATCTGAAGCAAAGTCTGATTTTATATGTGTATACATTCAGGCAGTGACACTGGACAATACGAGTTTCTTCTCTTCCCCTTCCCTTTTCCCTTCCCCTTCCCCTCTCTCTCCCTTCCCTTCTCTCTCCCTTAATGCCTTCACTACAACTACATTTTCCTTATACATTGCTATTAAATACAAAATAAGCTGTTCTTCCTACCAGAAAGAAAACAGTTGTTTTTATGGAAGTAGGTAATAGCTTCCCTTACAAAATGGGTCTTTGTCGATTGGCAATGTTTTTGCACATTTGGCTGTACCTCAGCACACATTACAGTATAAAGATAGTTCCAGCACAAAGGCTGCCATCCTCCTCATACAGTTTCATCCCTCCAGAGCCAGATCACAGAGAAATGGGCAGTGAGCTTTCACTGCCCATCCGCCTTTTGTCTGCAGTGCAGCTTCCAAGGTAACACAGTGGTTACCCTCTTCAGCCCACACAAGGGCTTTGCTCTCATTTCCCAAGCCTGCCTGACAGTCTGCTGTCTTCTTTCATAGAATCATTTCGGTCAAAGAATCATTTAGGTCAAAGAATCACTTAGGTCATAGAATCATTCCATATCCAACCATTAACCCAGCACTGCCAAGTCTGCCACTAAACTGTGTCTTTAAGTGCCATGTCTACATGATTTTTAAATACCTCAGGGAATGATGCCTCTTCCTTAGAAGAACCACTTCTCTAGGCAACCTGCTCCAATGCCTGATCACCCTTACAGTGAAGAAATTTTCCTAATATCTAATCTAAACCTTTGCTCATGCAATTTGAAGCCATTTGCTCTTGTCATACCACTATTGACTTGGGAAAAGAAATTGACACCCATCTGGCTACAACTTCCTTTCAGGTAGTTGTAGAGTGCAGTAAGTTTTCCCCTGAGTCTCCTTTTATCCAGGCTAATCAAACCCAGTTCCCACAGCTGCTCCTCACATGTTTAGTTCTTATTTGGAGTCTGGGAGCTTAACATTTCAGAGAAAAGTCTGTGGAAACGGTAAATAAGTTCCAGTCTTATCAGCGAGCTCTGTGTGAACAGGAGACTATATAGCACTTATTTTTATATATGTATTAAGTTTAGACCATACAATGGCCTTTGTGGGACAGTGAGATGGACAAGAGTGCAAATTATAATTTATCATCTTAAAAATGGATCACAAAACCACAAACCCCCTCCTGTTTGTTTTTTGCGCACTTTGCATTTTCACACTAACCCTACCCATCAGAGCCATTTCTCAGTGCTGCTTTTTACTGAAGTCCTCCATCTGCTCTGCCCACCCACCAACTCTGTCATATACTTTACACCCATCTGTCCTTACATTGCTGTGCCTTTTATTGGACTATGTCAAATGTAACTATTTCCCAGTAAGGATTAGGACAGAATTTCAGTCATCTCAATTCAGCTTTGTGCCTAGAACTAGTTACCAAAATTCTCATTTCCTCTTGTGAATGTTCCTCCTTTTGAAGTTATGGCTGGATCTGAGATAATGACTGAAAAAATGGCTAACAGATATACTTTTTCCCTCCCCTCCCTTCTCTCTTTCCTTCTCTCTTCCCCTCTCCTCCCCTCTTCCCTTTTCTCATCGAACCAGATGACCCACTGTGGTCCCTTTTAACCTGACCCATTCTGTGATTCAGTGACATATTTCAGGTTTGCCACCCACAGAGAGGGATATAACCACACACACTTACCTGGTGTTTTTACATTGTATACAGTCCCTGACTTCCTTACAGGTGAGTACGGCACAATGTACAGGGTTCAGTGGAGAGACCTGTTGGTTATTTCCAACAATTAATCAGTTTTGGAGGTTCAAGGAAATAGTAATCTGATACCATTATAATTTACAGATGGACTTAGCTACTAGAATACTTTAAAAAAAAAGGAGAAATAAATTTCTGATCTTACTGGTAGTTCTGTTAGAATATAATTTTAGTGGTTTCTATTTCTGTTCATGATTTAAGCACCAGTCTGTTATATCAGATAAATCATCTCACAGGCGATATGAAATGAAAAATTCTAAGGTCTTGGTCATGATTTTTTAGCCAGAAGTTTGTCAGCAATTGTGATACACTGTGGAAAATCACAGCATTCAAGAGTCATGACACAAGCACCTCCTTTTCACCCTTGCAAGAAAGAACACTGTACGTACTATAAAGTATTATAAAACATGTAAGAAATCAGATGTCCTGACACCTACTTAACTCAAACTTTGTGTCTTTATTCATGACTTCCTGATTCCTTTTTGAAACAGAAAAATTCTGTGGTGGTTTCTGTAATATTCTGTACAATTTGGAAGGGAGGGGAGAAAAATAGAACAGTAGAGATACACATTAGATTCTGAAATCAAAGATTTTCTGCATGTTGTGAACACTCTGAAAAATAGCAGAACCTCCATATTTGTTTTTTAGTGTCCTTAAAAGGGTGAAGATTTTTAGATAATTGCAGTTGGCTACACTCCCAAAAGTGGAAAGAATTCTGTGGTAGAAAAAGGGTGGTGAACTGACATGTTTTACCACCTACTTGTGCAAGATAAACACAGAAATATCCCTCCCGGGGGATCTTCTGAGATTAGGAATTCTCCCCTCTGATTTAATTTCTCCAATTTGAAGATCATAGAGAAGCTCACGCCCTTCCTATACCCCTTACACGTCACTCGTGGAAAAATTACTTCCCTCTGTTATATCCACCATCTTTAAAACACATGATTCACAGAATTCCCTGTGGCTTGGTCCTGTCTTTTTTCCTGAGAGGGAAGGAAGATGATGAAAGCAGAAGCAGGAGCATATAGCCCAGTTATTTATGCTAAGTTCTATCCACAATGGGGTACCTGTCGGCATCATTTGTCATATCACCAGAACCATTGATATTCTAAGGGAGAGGAAGAAAAACAATGGCAATAAAGCCAGAAATGTCATTCATAAAATTTCCTTTTTATGTGAATGCTGCTATATAGGGTATTTCAATCCATTCAAAATCAATCTGAGAACCGTTCAAAATAATAAAGAATACGGCTCAATTTCTGACTATAAGATAAATGACATGAAAAAAGAATTCTGAAGCTAAGTGGAAGGAAGAGAGAGAGTATTGATACTCTGGATACATTTGAACAGACACAAAAGGGTTGGAGGTATATAGTTATCCCTCAGAGTCTGATTTTACGGTAATTGAAGGGATCAAGTAATACAATATTTACCTGAAATTGTTTTCCTTTTTCTTAGCAGACAGTAGAGATAATTGAAATAAAACCTTGTGAAATAGAGTTAAATTCCAGTATTTTTCTGTATCATTCCTTGAGAAAAAGAAAGAACTGGTGGATAACTACATATCAAAATTCACATGAATCCCAAATTGTGGAATAAATACTATGCAGGCTAGAGTGCAATGATGTTATTGTAGATGGTGATTCAGTTTATAATGGACATAGTTAAACATGAAAAGATCAAGAAAATCAGCAGAATTCATAAAACTATATAATGTATTCATCAATTAAATTAGGAAAATTCACAATACATTTACTGAGTAGAAGATAAAAGAAACTAACAATTTTCCTCACTCTTAACCTCACCTCTATGAAATACATTTCATTCCACAAAACATGCAAGAAGACAATGGATACCAAAACCAAAACGTCTAACTATATCAAGTAGAAATCACTAAATGGCCTTTAAATTGCACACGTTAGGCTCTGTCTTAACCCATTGATGCAGATGGATCCCATGGATAGCTGGGTTCATTTGTACATCTCTGCAGCCTTGTTTTGAAGAGTAGATACTTGTATACAAGACAGTCTGGCCCCAGCAGGACTAGCACTGCTGCCCCGTGGGGCAGGAGCAGTTCACAGGCACCCTGGTTCACAGGCACACAGCTCGCTGCTTCACTGCCCCTTGCCATGGCCAGGCATGGGGCAGCCTGCCCAGCCACACTGCCGGGACAGCTCAGGCACGGGGTGGCAGCGACTCCTGATCCAGAGTGCACCCATGGGCTGCACTGGCAGGTAGGCTCTCCTGCTGAGTAGCAAGCTGGTTTGGGGACGCAAACCTGGAAAAAAAAAAAAACAAAAACAAAAGCATAGCAACTGTAAGAATGCAGTATATAATTAAAAATGACATGACTCAGTGTGTCAAGTTTGTTTGACAAAATCAAGCAAAGAGCAGAATATCAACACACATGAATTAAAAAAAGATATGTAATGGATTTTCATCCGTAAATAGCTTAATTCCCTTTATATATTTTCCCAGAGTTAGTCAGAAGTAGATTCCTCGAAGAGCCTTCTCTATCCTAAATATATAGAAAAATAACTGGAGAGTTTAAAGGCAGGTTAAGAGTTATTCCAAGCAGAAGGATACAAAAAGAAAGAGGTAAACAGGCCGAACTTAAAATTAAAAAGTAGGTATTATTGGATGTTTTTCTTTTGAGAACTATCAGGCAGCATGAAAATCATGAAGTTACTATTGAGAGAAGAAATGAACCAACAAATCTCTCCAGACTGCCAGAAGCAAACAATACTTTGCACTATTGTCAGTACAGTTTCTCCCTTGTGGCTTGAATAACACTTGAAAATTATGATTAGATACAATTGAAACAGCCAGTGTACACAACAAAAGGCATGAGAGAATGCATTGTTAAGGAAAATCCAATTAATGAATTTTATAACAGGGAGGTGGCCTACAAAAGGTAGCCTTCATAGTGTATTTAAGGGGAATATGACCTTTTTCTCTAATATGCACAGAAACTTTTGAGATAGATTAACTTAGTGACAGCTGTGAGTGCAGGATATGTAGAATTCTTAACTTGTGAGGGGAAAAAATTCATAAATTACTTTGACTGAAGGGATTTCCTTGAATCTTGATCCAAAAAGGGGCTGATTTTAACTTCAGATCCACTAGTTGGTACTAGCCAAGGTGACTAGCCAAGGTGACTTTTGTCCCTGTTCATCCACACTCAATTTAGTTTAGTAGCTACTCTTGTTCCCTACTAATGTCATCCAAGTCCCTAAAGCAAAGAAAAAGAAAGCATTTTTTTTCATGTGTTTTTCAATGCATGCTACAGATATGTGTTGTGAAAGGGTAAAAAAATGAACTAGAATGTCTCCTCTCTTTTTCTTTTTTTTTTACCATATTAATTAAGAAACTATTTAGGGAAATTATTCATGATCTAGATAAAAAGTAGACCATGCATACTTTTAATGACTGAGAAGTATATAATTGTAGCTAATGGTTTCCAAGGTATGCTTTGCTAAAAACAGAATTTCCAGTCTATAATACACTTCTATTCCATACGTAGGACCCACTTTTCTGTTAGTGATATGGAAAATAGCTCCTGTATTTATAAGTTCTAGTTATTATCAGTTAAAATATGGAATTGAAATAGGAAATTTCTTAGTGTCTTTTTTCAAATTATGCATATAAAAGATTAAAATGTTATCTTTTACTAAAACATGAATAATCATTGTGTAAGTGATTAGTGAGATTTAATGCTTTTATTTTTGCATATTCAAGTTAAAAATATCTTAATTTTATCATGGTCATTGTGATAGTCTTTTCTTTAAGAGGTTTTTGAGAATAGTTTCTGACAAGAAAACCTATATCTGAGTGGCTAAGTATAAGATTTCACTCTAAATAAGAATTGTGTAAATAAAACTATATAAACAAAGGCCTTGTGAGGAATCCTTTCTTGACTTCTGATCACTTCTTTTGGTTACTGCTTGATGATTTCTGCTTCAAATTCAAATGAAGATAAGTCAGTCAAACAAGCTTGAGTTATACTTTTCCTTGCCTCTAAAATTAGGGTATATTTTCAACATATATGATTTACTTTAGATTAATATGAACTACAAAGACTTTCAGAACAATGTACTGTGCATTTCAATGTAGCAGACAGCATAAGTTCTGTCTCATAGAATGGCAGCTACGTCTGCAGACTGTCTAGTCCCATAAATTTAATGGCGCAGCCTACAGAAAACAGGACCTTAATGGTTACATATCCATAGACAGAGATTCATGGTGCTAGAAAGTCCCATTCAATCATCTAGTTTGACTTTCTATATATTGAGGGGCTCTTAAATTTCACACTGTAGCCCACAATGCAGGAGTAAATACATAGATAGTCATCTTTATCACCCATGGCAATTTGTAATAAGCTTCAGAAACCATAGCAGCAGAGCCTACGGTGTACACAGGGGAGCACTGCCACAACTTCTAGGACAGAAGAAGGGTATCGACCAGAATGGATACTTCTGTCTAAATGTGCTTCTTCAAGTTCCCTTTCTTTTATGTCTTTGTTTCTCTCACATAAAAATCTGAATGTCATGGGCCTGCACCATGAGAAGTTACTGAAATGCAAACTAGCTTCTTCTGTAACCCAACAAGCTGTAGAACTTGGGGCCAGAAGTATTGGGGCGAAAACAGTCAGGCACTACAGGAAGAGAAGGTAACAGGACAGAGCCTTGCTCCTGATAGTGGAATTTTTTGAGATTCTAATGGCCTTCATTAGGGCTAAGCTTACTGGTGTCCGCAAAGGCTAAAATTATCATGTGTAATCACAGTAAATGTAAGGCAAGTAGTGTCCACACAGAAGACTTGAGGGAAAACTCCTGACTTGAAGGTCAAAGCTTTACAGTGTAAATTCTGGTGTTGGCCATAAAACATGCTAGGTTTAGAGTATAACTAAGAAACCTAGAGGTTTTTGAAGCTGGCTTGGGGATAGCCCACAGATAACTGTTGAAAAAATTTGCAGTCAGTCATGATTTCCCATGTGTGTCTGAGGGTATAAACATACCTTTCCCAAAGATCACAACCTGCAGCAATTCCTTAGGAATCCACAGACTTGAAGACAGTGAGTTGCCTTACCTTTTCTACTAATTTGTATAGCAAAAATGGGACTTACCAGAACGAGACATGAGATTTGCTTTAAAATGTCAAAGAAACATGTTTTTAAAACACATTGGTGTGTGACACCTCAGAAGAGAGTAAGATTTGCTAAATTCAGCCTTCAGTGTTTTTTTCTATTTTCAGGCATAACTGGCCCATTCTGATGTATATGACCATCCCTACAGAGACAAGTATTTGATACTTGACCCAGAGACAAGCTATTAAGTCATAGAGGTCCCTATATTAAATAAATACGCTATATAGTGTTGTCTGTCATGACAACACCTTTATCTTCCTATTTTGCCTTCATTTCCCTCTTTCATTAATCTTGCTTTCCAGATAGTTGGTTAAGTTAATGTATTTGCACTTGGCTCATGCATTAATCCCAGCAAACTATACGGCATTTTGCATAATGCACACCTTGTCATAAACTATTACTTACTTCATAGTATGTATAACTCTGTATTTCCAACCATTCTAAACACAGGTAAAGCAATGCCTCAGGTACTGGTGGCTCACAAAATAACATTGACAAAAGGAAGCCATTCACAAATAAAGAAATCATGAAGATTTCTTTTCAATCTAATGGGCATCAGGGAAAATATTTTAAAGTTCGGCAAGTAGTTTGAATTTTAATATATAAGTTTACTACCACAACTCCTAATGCCAGCCATGAATTCTAAGAAGGATAAGAAAATGTCACTGCGCTATGAGATAAGGAGTCACTTAATCTTCTCTGTCTTATTTCTTCCTTTGTTCGGTTTTCTTTTATTAACACAAGAACAACCGGACTCTTTAGGTCTTGAAGTATTCTTATTTATCTCTCTTTGCTGAAGTTCAGTTCTATAGTGAAAAAATAACTAGCTGGGGATTCACACAATGTCTGTCATTCCTTGCTGTGATATAAAACAAAACCAGGAGTTCTTAACATATGCAATGAGGAAAGTTAGATAGACTTCCTCTCTTCTTCCAATAGGAGGTACAGTGCACCACTCCCGGGATACAAATTACCCCAACATCATTGAACATTCCTCTAGGGATCCCAGAGTTTGTCCACATCAGGAAGATAAACTTTCTACAATCACACCATGCTCCAGTGGAAAAAATAACAAGAACTATTTTATGACTAACTCTTCTGGTTGACGATACAAAGGCCATGGATGTTGTGTACATGGACCTTAGCAGAGCCTTTGACACGGTTTCCCATAATAAGCTTCAGGAGAAACTCATAGAACATGGACTGGACAGAAGCATTTTATGTTGGGGTAGGAACTGGTTGGATGGACGAGCTCAGAGAGTGTTGGTGAATGGTGCCACATCCAGCTGGCAGCCAGTCACTAGTGGAGTCCCACAAGGGTCAGCATTACGCCCAGTACTGTTCAACATCTTTATTGACGATATGGACGAAGGAACTGAGTCCATCATCAACAAGTTTGCAGATGATACCAAGCTGGGGGCAAATGCTGAACTGCCAGAGGGTAGGAGAGCCTTTCAGAGGGACCTTGACAGGCTAGAGAAATGGGCAGACTCCAACAGTATGAGGTTTAACAAGACTAAGTGCCGGGTTCTTCACTTTGGACATAATAACCCCATGCACCGCTATCGGCTGGGGGAGGAGTGGCTGGAGAGTGGTGAAATGGAGAGGGATTTAGGAGTAATGNCAATTGTGGACCTGATCCCTGGGTGGGCGTTCGCTTGGGAGTTGGACTAGATGATCCTGAGGGTCCCTTCCAACTCAGAATAACCTGTGAACCTGCAATTTGAAACCCTTTCATCAGTAAGCAAACAGAAAATTGTATTCATCCTGACAGTTTTTTATCCAGGGACCCAGTGGTAAAAGGCAAGAGTCGCAAGCAAACCCATAAAGCCCTCAGGACACCAACAAAAGCCTTCTCATCATGGCTGCAATAAGATCTGAAACATTACAAATGTTCAAATGACTACTTTTCTGCCTGATTTCTTGTGTGCTATGCTTAAACCACTGTCTGAAGGTTGCTGTTTTCTTTCTCATTTCATTGAATTCCCACGAAAATGTTGTTGCGTGAATATAGTTCTTGTAGAAATCTGTAGTTGTGAACCCAGAGATGCTCAGGAGGTTTCAAGTGAGATCTGCAATTTTGGATGCGAGTTTGTTCATGATTCCACCCACTGTATATTTTAGTCTTTTTTTTTTTTTAAATACCAGAAATACATCCAGATACAAAGTAGGTATATTAAGACAGATATTAGTCAATATTAGTAAGCTTAATATCTGAAGAGTGAAAGCCTACTCCAAAAAATAAGTAAGTCACTGTTTCCTGAGATCAGACTTCTTGCAAAGTTGGAGAATGCTACTTACCTGCTATGACTTTCTTGGTATCTGTTCTGTATTTTCCTGCAATGTCTGTGATACATTGATCTGATACACTGCCAAGGTGTGGGATAAATTTGGCATGCCCTTGCTTCTCACCATATTGATGCAGTGGCTTTTCTTATGCTTGCTTTCCTGAATGAATGGCTGTCCTCAGGAAAGATCTATTTCCTCCTTTTCTTAGTTCAACATTGGAAAACAATTGAAACTTTGGGGGTTTTTTCCTGTTTTTTTCTCCCACATGCATTTCCTTTTATCTCAGAAGTCAGTTACATCAGTTAATCATAAAGAATCTGCCAACATTACGTGATGCATGTGTGGGGCAATATATAAATATGAAATCTTGTTGCTACAGACTATATGGGAAATTCTGCTTATGAAATACGTTTTAGCAACTGAAAAGGCCAGAGTATTTCTAGGCTGGACTTTACTAACATGTTAAGTGCCCTTATCTCTGAAAGTCAGGTGACACATAAGCTTAGATCAGAGTTGTGACATTTGTAATTATTTCCAAGGAAATACACATGCCTTCAGGGATAACACTTAAAGAAAACAAAAACTTAGACAGTAGACTTTTCTTTCACTATGTCTTTCAAATGTTTGGAACAGCAAAAATCTTCTATTGCAAAGACACCAACAAGCCATTAATGAAATATACAAACAGATACATGCTTTTATAATATCATGGGGAAAAATACAGTCATTCCTTGTTATTGTCCAGGATGTTATTTGTTAAGGAAGGCTATGCAGTTGGGTGGGTGTAAATTTCTTCTCTCAGGCAGCCAGCACCAGAACAAGAGGGCATGGCCTTAGGCTATGCCAGAGGAGGTTTAGACCGGATGTTAGGAAGAGCTTTTTCACAGAGAGAGTGGAATGGTCTGCCCAGGGAGGTGGTGGAGTTGCCATCCCTGGAGGTGTTTAAGAAAAGACTGGATGAGGAATTCAGTGACATGGTCTAGATAATGGGACAATGGGAGAGGGAATTACGTTATATAACAATAATAATTAAAAAAAAATATGATGACATAGACAAAACAATTAGACAAAACAGAATAGACAGATAAAATAGATAGACAAAACAGTGTTCATGGCACCAGGGTTCTGGGTTCAATCCCTGTATGGGCATTCACTTGGGAGTTGGACTCCATTATCCTTGTGGGTCCCTTCCAACTCGGAATATTCTGTGATTCTGTAATAGAAGACTGGATTTGAAGTTCTGCTGAATTTCTGTTATGTTGATAATGTCAAAGTCCCCTTCTCATTCTTCTTGAAGTCTGTTGAGATCCCAGGAGAGCTGGGTATTGGCAAATCCCTTCTCACGTAAATTTCCTTTCACTATAAATTATTGAATATCATCTAATTCATGTTGCTTCTATTTTTAAGGAAAAACATTGTCCCCTGAGTAGTGTGCTGGCCCTTTTCTATGTTTAAAGCACTTCCCAGCATTGCAACTAGTAAATTTCATTATCAGACACAATCTTTTGTATCACAGATATTAATTAAAGAAGAAATGAGATCATCATGCAATGGGCAAGGAGCTTGGCAGGGAGATCAAGAAGACTTTTATGGCCCACAAACTAAAACCCGATTTTTTTTTTTTTCAGTAGCAACAACAATGTTGAACACGAGGGCTAAAGCATGATTACTCATGGAAGTGAGGATTTCAAAATAATGACTTCTGGGGAAGAAACAACCCCCTAGTAATCTTAATAAAGTGAAACAGATACAGCTAATCCCAGAATGGCAAGAAACCAAACAGATTGAGTCACAAGCTGAGTAGTAAGGATTTTTAATAAATTTACAATTTGGAAAATATTATATGATTGGGAACAGAAATGTAATAACTTTATATAAAAGGTAAAAATTATTGCATGCTACTGCTGATTCACTACTCTGACCTCATAATGCACTAGAACAGATTTTTGAAGTAAGGTAAAGGGGAAGTAAGTGGGGGAAATGAGGTCTGCATTTTCTCTATTAGTAACTTATTTTCATAGAAGAGTATGGAAATTATTGGGATTATACTTCCAGCATCTAGCAGGAGCTCTCTTACACTGCTGCAAGTTCCCAGGCCACCCAGAACAAGTAGCTTCCACTGAGAAGTAATAAAGCATAAAAAGGAAGTTTCCCAAAGACAATGAGATCTCAAATGGTGCAAGCTAGTAGAGAAGAATGAAGTGAGATAATCAGGATAGCAGAGCCATTGTCTCCACTAACTATTTTCTAGCCTGTGTCATGTCCTATGAGGACAAACTGGTTTTAGTTGATGGGCAGGTTGGAAAATTGCATTTCCATGGTTCTGTCTGCACTATTTGTGTTTTTATAATCCACTCTTGCAGAATTGAATGGGGAATCTCACCCTCTGCCTCTAAAAGTGCTTGTATTTTATCTGAAGACCACATTATAAATCCTTTCTACTATATACTTCATGAAAGCAGGATTGTTCATTCAATATCTGTATGTGATGTTCACACTGTTTCCATGTGCAGTTCCTGCAGAGGAGAAAATATACAGTCAATCCTCCGTATTAGCAGATTATAGGTTTCCTGAGGGTCCCGTGGAACCTTTAATCTGTGAATACAGGCTGGACATTAATATGGCAAATTATTGCCAGAAACATGGCAACTTTGGAACACTGCAACATCCCGGGCTCCTTATGGGCAGCGAGGAGCATGGGAGTTGATGTTTTCTCCCTTTAACTGCAGCAGCTAGCACTGGCAGGAGTGCTCTGCCTGAGGCCATGAATACGCAGATATGCAGATATGTGCTGGCAAGTCCAGGCTGGATGCCCGGTGGGAATGGGCCCCACCTGGGTCTGTGTGTTACAGTTAAAGACCTTCTGACTCCTGGCAGGGCCAGGACCGCACTGCCCCGCGAGTGTGGGACTGCACTGCTCCATGAATAACTGAATAAAAACTGCGGTAAAAATTTCTGCAAATATGAGAAGACGTGAATATGACAGCGCAAACAACCAAGGTATGACTGTATTATATACTTGACCAAGTAAATATTATCAGAGTAGGAGTGTATCATCTTTGAACTAGTAATGAGTATTAAATATCACAATCTTTGTAACTTCCTAGCCCTCAGTCATACTCTGCAGTGTCTGCTATTACTATCTATAGCTGTTGCATTTCTCTTCAGCATCCTTGCCTTGATGAAATATTTTTAGATGCTTCGTGGAAATAAATTTGCACACCAGTGATGCCCTCCTGGGCATCCAAGGGACTTAAGGCCTTGACTATGAAAATAACACTCTACTGTCTTTTAAAAAAGTCTGGCAGAAGATGCTGCCGAAGATCATCATACTATCAATACAAAGTGCCAAAAGTATATTTTTTTAGAGCAACTGGCAGATGTTTGGGCTTTTAGCATTTGTTAGAGATTAGCAAACTAATATTTCACTTATGTGTGACAGGAGAAAACCAGCAAAAGCCAGCAAGACTTTTCTTAAGGATCTTTTTAATGTCCTTCTTTCTAAATTACAAACGTTTAGCTTAGCTATTTCTCTGCACTCCACAAACAATACTTTTTATGAAAGAGATTTATCATTTTCTTACTAGTGTTTGTTTCTGCGAGTTTCAAATTCAGGTTTAAAATAAAAACAGAAAGACAAAGATGAGCTAAATAACTGAGGCATACAGAGCGGTGCATTTCTTTGTCTTATGACGGTAGGCATCTGCACCAAGGGCTCCTAGTGAAATTCATCTGGATTGTTAATCTCCAGCAGTGTGGGCTATAAAGCAGAGAGCTCAGAAAATCACGCAAAGTAGTACAATTCCAATGCACTATTGACAGGTGTTGGGCAAGCAGGGACTTGGCAGAGGCTGAATAGGGAGAAATTAAAGGAAAACAGTACTGGGCATGGGAGCTATCATAGCATTTCTGAGGAAGGGAAAATAGCAAGTTGGAAGAAGCTTCACCAGCAACATAGAGAGCGTACTCTTACGGTGAGTAATGGGACTAAAAGATTACTGTGCCAGTGAGCCCCAGGGAGACAGTGGAACAGGCGGCAGGCCTGGCTTGTGTGTAGGGATTAAAGTGGAATCTTATCTCTCTTTTTAAAAAATACTGACAGTAGAAATAATGAGTTGTTACAATCTGAAAAATAATTACATGGCACGCAAGTTTCTTCCCTCAATTTTTGTTCACCTCCATCTTGGGTTTTGGATGCAAGGAGAGAGGTGAGAACTACCAAGATACCAAAATCCTGATAAGAAGTTGTTGGCCAGTTTCCATTCCAAATTTTTCCACTACCACTTAAGCTATGCCTCCTGTGAATCAACATACAAGATATGGAATTGTAGGGCTCTTGATCTTCATCTTGGAAATGTACATGTAAAAAGAACTTTAAACATCAGAAAAAAACCTCACTTCATTTCTCTGTTATTGCTGCATCAATTATTCTAACATATTTTCAGTGGGTTTAGATGGCTTTTATTTACAGTAACCTTACCAGAAACATGATCCAAATACTTGCTTAATTTCTAATATTTATTTTTTGCTGGCCTTTTTGAGCATGTGTTGCTCACAAAAATCAACCTATACCAATCAGTTGAAATGTACTTGTCTCCTAAGCAGGAATCTAAGCATGTAGTTGAGTCTGGCTTATTTGTGGTCCTTGCTCTCACACTGTGGCATTTGTGTTTTTTCATTTTAGTGAATTAGGAGAACAGAAAAATAACAGCATGGCATTGTTTGTTGGACGAAATAACGCATATTTTCCTTCCTGGTCCATAAAAGTTGACTCCAGACTCTCTAAGGAAAATCAGAATATCAGTGGCTGATAACATGTCTAGACTTAAAAAGCTGAAAAAACAGAAGAAAAAAACCCTCAATTCATGTTGTGTTAGTGAAAAATTCATGTTGTGTTAGTGAAATAGAAATCTGATGAGCCATAACAGAGGCACAGGGAAGGATTTGTCTGCCAGGGCAGAGAGATCATGGAAAGCAGAGGAAAAACTATGGAGGATCATGGCTTGGGAAGCAAGCTGGTAGAGCTGCAACAGGACACCAAAAGCNCACATACGCAGATATGCAGATATGTGCTGGCAAGTCCAGGCTGGATGCCCGGTGGGAATGGGCCCCACCTGGGTCTGTGTGTTACAGTTAAAGACCTTCTGACTCCTGGCAGGGCCAGGACCGCACTGCCCCGCGAGTGTGGGACTGCACTGCTCCATGAATAACTGAATAAAAACTGCGGTAAAAATTTCTGCAAATATGAGAAGACGTGAATATGACAGCGCAAACAACCAAGGTATGACTGTATTATATACTTGACCAAGTAAATATTATCAGAGTAGGAGTGTATCATCTTTGAACTAGTAATGAGTATTAAATATCACAATCTTTGTAACTTCCTAGCCCTCAGTCATACTCTGCAGTGTCTGCTATTACTATCTATAGCTGTTGCATTTCTCTTCAGCATCCTTGCCTTGATGAAATATTTTTAGATGCTTCGTGGAAATAAATTTGCACACCAGTGATGCCCTCCTGGGCATCCAAGGGACTTAAGGCCTTGACTATGAAAATAACACTCTACTGTCTTTTAAAAAAGTCTGGCAGAAGATGCTGCCGAAGATCATCATACTATCAATACAAAGTGCCAAAAGTATATTTTTTTAGAGCAACTGGCAGATGTTTGGGCTTTTAGCATTTGTTAGAGATTAGCAAACTAATATTTTACTTATGTGTGACAGGAGAAAACCAGCAAAAGCCAGCAAGACTTTTCGTAAGGATCTTTTTAATGTCCTTCTTTCTAAATTACAAACGTTTAGCTTAGCTATTTCTCTGCACTCCACAAACAATACTTTTTATGAAAGAGATTTATCATTTTCTTACTAGTGTTTGTTTCTGCGAGTTTCAAATTCAGGTTTAAAATAAAAACAGAAAGACAAAGATGAGCTAAATAACTGAGGCATACAGAGCGGTGCATTTCTTTGTCTTGTGACGGTAGGCATCTGCACCAAGGGCTCCTAGTGAAATTCATCTGGATTGTTAATCTCCAGCAGTGTGGGCTATAAAGCAGAGAGCTCAGAAAATCACGCAAAGTAGTACAATTCCAATGCACTATTGACAGGTGTTGGGCAAGCAGGGACTTGGCAGAGGCTGAATAGGGAGAAATTAAAGGAAAACAGTACTGGGTATGGGAGCTATCATAGCATTTCTGAGGAAGGGAAAATAGCAAGTTGGAAGAAGCTTCACCAGCAACACAGAGAGGGTACTCTTACGGTGAGTAATGGGACTAAAAGATTACTGTGTCAGTGAGCCCCAGGGAGACAGTGGCACAGGCGGCAGGCCTGGCTTGTGTGCAGGGATTAAAGTGGAATCTTATCTCTCTTTTTAAGAAATACTGACAGTAGAAATAATGAGTTGTTACAATCTGAAAAATAATTACATGGCACGCAAGTTTCTTCCCTCAATTTTTGTTCACCTCCATCTTGGGTTTTGGATGCAAGGAGAGAGGTGAGAAATACCAAGATACCAAAATCCTGATAAGAAGTTGTTGGCCAGTTTCCATTCCAAATTTTTCCACTACCACTTAAGCTATGCCTCCTGTGAATCAACATACAAGATATGGAATTGTAGGGCTCTTGATCTTCATCTTGGAAATGTACATGTAAAAAGAACTTTAAACATCAGAAAAAAACCTCACTTCATTTCTCTGTTATTGCTGCATCAATTATTCTAACATATTTTCAGTGGGTTTAGATGGCTTTTATTTACAGTAACCTTACCAGAAACATGATCCAAATACTTGCTTAATTTCTAATATTTATTTTTTGCTGGCCTTTTTGAGCATGTGTTGCTCACAAAAATCAACCTATACCAATCAGTTGAAATGTACTTGTCTCCTAAGCAGGAATCTAAGCATGTAGTTGAGTCTGGCTTATTTGTGGTCCTTGCTCTCACACTGTGGCATTTGTGTTTTTTCATTTTAGTGAATTAGGAGAACAGAAAAATAACAGCATGGCATTGTTTGTTGGACGAAATAACGCATATTTTCCTTCCTGGTCCATAAAAGTTGACTCCAGACTCTCTAAGGAAAATCAGAATATCAGTGGCTGATAACATGTCTAGACTTAAAAAGCTGAAAAAACAGAAGAAAAAAACCCTCAATTCATGTTGTGTTAGTGAAAAATTCATGTTGTGTTAGTGAAATAGAAATCCGATGAGCCATAACAGAGGCACAGGGAAGGATTTGTCTGCCAGGGCAGAGAGATCATGGAAAGCAGAGGAAAAACTATGGAGGATCATGGCTTGGGAAGCAAGCTGGTAGAGCTGCAACAGGACACCAAAAGCAGGATGAATATGAAAGGCAACAACCCCAGAGACCTGAAATACTCAGCAGTGTTACCTTTGTAATGTAAGTACTCCACTACTCTGCCTGCCTCTGAAGGGCCCTCCTGCCAGGCTGAACACAGAAGAAAGCCAGAAGTGCATGAATCCTTGGCTGTTCTGCTGCAGTGGTTACTGAAGAGTTCAGCCAAGCTACACTGGCTCCGAGGGGGTTTGTGCTAGGAATTGTTCACAGCCACTGAACCTGGAAACCCACCCTTATATGTTCTTGAAATTTTCCTGCTAAGGAGAAGTTTCTTGTCATTTCTTTGTAGACATTCAGCCTACAAAGTTAATGGCCAGCTTCTTTAAATAGTAAAGGTTTCTTTCAAGAGGGAGAAACCTTCACAGTTCCCTACTCTGTGTGTGTGATGCGTAGAGGTCTTTATTATCCTAAGTGCTCCTCTAAGGCAGGTGTATTTGTGTTTATGGTACGAAACTAAATAGTCATATCTTTTTCCAATACCAGCTACATTAATTCTGCAAACTTAAATTGTATCTGTGCTTAGGATGCATGCATACAAAAAGTGGCAAAAAGAAAGGAAGAAAAATTATTTTTCCTATACCTTACTCTCTATTTTAACAGAAAACATAATCAGTGCTACCATGTACAAGTACAATATTCCCTGGGTAAAGCAGCACTCTACTACATCTATCTATTTATTGCTCAGTAAATGAGTATGTGTTGGGTAAGCGCTGCATGAGAGCTGCTCAGGTGTGGTGCAACATTGCCACCATGTGCTCGGCACTAAGAATTGGTTGCACGGTGTCAACCCAGTTAACTTCCTTGTCGTGTTATTTTAGAGAAGTAGAAAAGAATTAAGGGTAAGTATTTTCTCCCCAACAATATCTATTTTTTCTTATTGTGGATTTTATTGTAGTTTAAAGTACTGTTTATCAGCCATTAGTCTCTCAAGAGAGTCAGTCAGCAAGCAGCACATTGGGGAGTCTCCTTTTGGTCTGTTGTTCTCATGTGGCACAGGAGCTGAGTTAGCAATTAATGATCCCGGGGCTAAGTGGAAAATTCAAGAACTTAGGATAGGCTTTTTCCTAAAAATACCATATTTCTTTAATATTTTTGCTGAAACTGTCAAGCAGCATCTTTCCTAGAGTAATCTAATGGAAATAACATTCTAGTCACAGTGGGAATAATTAGCCATACATGATTGCCACTAAGGATCAGTGACATTTTCAATCACCTTATACATAATCATTTTTTTTTCAGAGGGATTAGGTCTTGGCTAAGTGTGATGCTGACCTCGGCACTAACAGAGTTCTCAAACAATCTTTGCTTTTCAGGAAGGCAAGAATGTATTTTTTCCCTCTCAATGAAGAAGGCTCAACATTAAACATAGAACCTTAATGCAATTAAAATACAACAGTGTGAAGGCATACTATATTTTTTGTATTTTTCACTTGGGAAGACTAAAAAAGTACATAAATGTATGGCATCTGTGAAAATATGAAAGATAAATAACAAAAGAGAAACAAGATTTTTTTTTTCATAATCTCTATTCATGGAAGGTGGAGGGCTATGTGGGACCATTCATGCCACAGATGCAAAAAGCAAGTATATGTTTGTACCAGCAGTGTGCACATATTTACTGGCTACACATAGTCAATTAAGCCTGATCACCACAGTCAAGGTCACTGAAGCTGCAGTCCCCAGTTGTCCAAAAGACTGGCAGCAACCACCTGTATACAGGGAGAGGCAATGTCATGCAGACATTTTGGTTCCTTTGCCACATAAATATTTTTATTGGTATACAAGCCTAGAGAGTGCATCTGACAGCTCTGATGTTNCGCTCAAGGAAGTAAATATTTACTGAATTAACAGGTGCAAATTGCACCTCTCTACCTAATGCGAGGCAATGTCATGCAGACATTTTGGTTCCTTTGCCACATAAATATTTTTATTGGTATACAAGCCTAGAGAGTGCATCTGACAGCTCTGATGTTTTCCAGCCAAATTCTGCCACAATTCAAATTGTCAATTATGAAACCTAAGACCTCTAATTAAATTAAATCTCTAAATAATGCAGAACACACTAGGTCGGGACTTACTAGTCCTGTGGTACAGTGGTGACAGCCACGACTTTGCACCTCTGAAATTCATTTCTAGTACAGATTTGCCTTCATACTGCTGCTAGAAAGTTTCCTATCCTTCTTAGTTCCTTCCATCATGATAGTTATTAGCTTCCTTTTATAAATAAATCCCTCACCAGCTGGCACATCTCTAAAAATTAGAAAGAACAGAGAGCATGCAATGAGAGTACTTTTCCTCCCTTGTATAGGTCTATTTTTCATTGTTTATGGGCTTGAGATAGTAGAAAAATGTGTGATAATACTTTATCTGAGTTTAGACAGCTGTGAGTGAATTTGTAAGAGATTCTCTGGTGGCAGAGTCTTTCCATTATTACTCAGCTCTTGGATATTTGATTCTATAGGTCACCAGAAAAGACACCTCAGTATGACAAGCATGGTGCAGACAAATACATTCCCAGCAGATAAGATCCACCAGGGAACATGACATGACCCAGTTCCACTAGTTTAGCAAGGCAAGAACATGTATTATATCAAACAGACATATCAAGAAGATTCTTAATATTATATTCTTTCAATAATGTAACATCATTACAAGAAAATGCATTATTTGTAAAAAAATCAAATGTGTTGTTTATTGTTGTATTTAGAATATTTGAATTAAAATTGACATTCAGAAATGTTATTTTCAGCAAACACAACAAACGTAATTATTTTCAGTTTGAGGAAAAAATTGGTTTAAGAAGCAGGCAGTGCAGCAACTACTGTAGATGCTACTAGAAATTTGCTATCAATAGTTCATAACTACACATGAGTTTGAGGATCACGTCAGCACATGGCTAACAGAATCACTTCCACTCCTCATTTCAGTCCAAGATCAACAGAAAATACATCTGAAGTCTGAATATTCCCAAAGTACGGGCTGTCTTTGTGTTTAGGGGGTTTAGATTCAGGGCTCGATGGGGGTACAGGCTCTGAAATTTAGCTCACATTTTTTCCAATTTTTGACCACAAGCCACATTTCAGACTCTTCATTGAAATAGACTTTTTGTTTACTCCATTTAGCCTCTCCTTTTATATAAAAGGCCTTAATAACTTTTATGCCACATGCTCTGCAATGAATGGATACTTGTGTCAATCCAGCAAGAGCATGACTCACTAAGTGAGCAATATCCAGTTTCAAAGGGGCAAAAATATTGGTGTAGGCCCACTCAATTTTTCCATAATGCGATTTTGCACTGCTATAGCATGTATTAAATTAATTAAAGACTTTTCTTCCTGTCAAAGGTGTAATCAAGGCAATTTGCTTCCAAACATAATCAGAAAACTATGCAAGGAAAGCTTTGCAATATGAGTTATTTTTTCATGTGGAAAGTTAATTGATTTTCTATCTTTTTTTCCCCTCTGAGATTCAAATGAAGCTTTACAAAAGTTGTTGCTCTTTTATGTGTAATTGGTCCACTTGAACTTTTAGAGCTTACCTGAAACTAGGCCAGCAAAGTACTTCTCACCTTCTCCTGAGAGATTGTATCAACAGTCATTAAAAAAAAAAATTACCTAGAGATCACAGAAAACTCCAGAGTACTTAAAACAATTAACATTTATAACAGAGAAACTTTACTGTGAGGTAGCAATCAGTTTCTTCTCCTATTGAATACATCAGCAAACACCTTTTTGAATGTTAATAAGCTGGGGGTAGTTTGAAGAAACACATTTGTGTTTCCTCAGTGCCTGGCAAGAGAGGAAAAATTCCATCTGGAAAAGAAAGGTTAAGGAAGGTGAACCGAAAAGCAAAATTGAACACTGAGTTACATCAGCAAGTGGTAATCAGTCTAAGGGTTGGTATTCTCCCCTAGCCATTCCCTTTGGGAAGGACAGGGTGAGGCAGGATTACATGGAGGTATGTTTTGGAACAGAAAAGCAAAATTTACATTCTCCTCTCGAGAGCCTTTTGGTAAGCTACAGCTCTCTGGAAGTGTCCCAGAGAAATGACAGCATTATACAAGAGCCCAGGTACAAGAGACATTGAGTGCCCATGGATTTGCTATGTTGATTCTCATAGAGCTATGGTGGGATGGCACTATCAAGAGGAGTTTATAGCGACCGAAAGAGAGGTCATTTTTAAGTTGACTGAACTGAGTTTTGCTCTGAATTTTTTCAACCAGGAGCACTTCCCTGATTTGGGTAGTACAAATACGTACTTCATAAAAATACCAGCTTACCTCAATATCCACCTATTCGAATAGACAGATGGCCAGCCAAAGGGTTTCAACAACCTCTTCAGCTTTCAGTGCAGAAAGGTTTCCCTTTTCCTGTTGTAAAACATAGCAATGCCATACCTTGTTCTCTGTATATTACCCTATATTATATTGATTGCTGTGTAGTAGCAGCTGAAACCAATAAAGGCAAGGAGAGAAAATAGTCCAAGAAGGATGTTCTGAAAATAAAAATTTGACAGTGCTTTTGAATTTCTGAAAAATAATTAACTGCACTTATTCCAAAGTAAGATCAAATGTGATGTCATTTACTTTGACAAAGATACCAAAGCAGAGCCACGCAGTCATGAGCCGAAAACCTACACACAGACGCTGGTTTTATTAAAGCACTGGTGTGGTTCTCATTTGAACATTCATGATCAGCGCCTAATCCTGTCAATTAGTAAATTGACTATCAGTTGCAAGCACCTTGTAAAACACACCCTGTAACGAATACTAGTCCCCTTGAAATAGTAGCCAATTGAATTTGATTAGCTTGTTTGCAAGCATGTTCATACATGTGGGTTTGGGGGCACAGGGGGGAAGGGTGTTATTCAACTAGCTCTTTTAACAAGCAAGATTCTCATACAAATATTGCAAAATACAGTCGGGTCTCCTATATCATGCACCCGCAGTCTTAATTCGGACCCATGCGGCCCGATTTCCACACTGAATGGCAGCCGCACCGCTGCCCGTGCCCCCGCTACAGCCCGTGGTGCCCCTGCTGCTGCCCACGCCACCACCCCCGCCTGTTCCGCCACGCGGGTCGGGGCCAGGGCTGCTGCCACGGCGGCAGCAGCAGCAGGTCACACATGTGCAGTTGCAAAACAGGTCTCCTGCATCGCTAAAAAATCATGCCGCTAAGATCTGAAGCAGCAATATGGGGGCCGCGAAGTGCAAGAGGGCCGACTGTAATCAAAAGCAAGACATCAAGCATCACCTTTGGAGCACCAGCAATGTTTGGCTGCTCAGCCAACCTGTTTTCCCACTGTCTCTCCTCTTCTTACTCTCAGCAGAAAGATATCCACCGGGCCATTGTTTTTTATGTTACTAATGTTCATGAATGGCAAATAAATCTGTGGAATTCAGGAGATGTGGCACAACCTGAAACAAAGAGCTTTAAATGGATCACAATTTTTTTATGGGAAATGCTGTTCAGCTAATGCAAGCTGTCAGTATTTTTGACAATCTGGACTTTGAAATATGTTACTTAACAGAATCCTTGGTGTGCAGAGAAGTTGAAGTGTAAGCAGCTGATTTAAACAAAGGCTATTTGGAATTAAATTTTCATTCAATAAGTAGGCTGACCATTATTTGTATTTTCCTGATTGTTTGTTTTTGACAGCTTTGCAAATGCTAAGCTTGAGCATGAAATGCTAACCATGCTTTGATGTTTCCTGGCCCACACACCAGCCTTCTATATTTTTTACTTTAAAATTTTATCAAGCAGGAAAGTAGCTCATCAGATTAATGTAAGAACTTGTCAAGGTCTAGAAAGCTAGTTGCAAAACCGATGTAGGAAAGACAAAAACAAAAATAAGGAAAAGAGGACAAAAAATACGTTTCAATATTTCTCAAAGAACAAATGTGCAATCTGCAGCAAATCTGAATAGCAGAATCAACACTTCCATGTAATTGGTAGAATTTGTCCTCTTGCTAAGTTATTCTGAGGAACATAAGCAACATAAGCAACATAATAAATTACACTTGCCTCTTTTTAAGAAGTATGTGTATCATATTCAAATTTACAAGTTTTATACATATTGATAGAAAAGCAGATGGATTCAAGAAAACTTATTAAACTTAGGGCTTACTTGATACAAGTACACACCTGCTCTCCAGAAACTGCCACCAGAATCCTCAACCACAACAGCCACATAAGAACAAACTCTGTTGTAGCATATGGTAGAATAAGGCTTCAGCCTTTAATTTATGGTGTTAGCACTGCCACAAAATATACTGAAGAATCTCAAACAAATTTTCATCTCATTTTAATGGACAAAGAGGTAACTGTGTTCTAAATTCACATGAATTACAAAATTATTACACTAATTATTAAGTTGGGCATTCAAAGGGTCTCTAGAATTGCATGAAGTCAACAGAATATTTTAGTATGGCTCACTCTAGAAAGACAAAATTTCCGATGTAATTCAACTGTCTTTAGAGTCCTTTTATCCATGATCTTCCTACAGAGTGGTTACTCCAATTATTGCATTCCGCTGGTTCTTTTTATATAGGCAGTTCTCTGAATACTCTGTTTTTTCAGTCCAGATCAGTACTACAAGGTTGCTAGAGAAAACTTAGGTTAAAGATTTTCAAAGAAAAGTATTTACTTCCCCAAATTCTGCGAATATTAAGATCAAAGAGGGTTTCGAATATATACAGAGTTTCTACAACCTGAAATTCAGTGTGAAGTTAAAGGCTTTTTTTCAGATTTAACTTTCCTTATTATTTTGAAAAATTTATGCATAGATGTACTGAACAGACACCACAGAGTATTTAAAATTATAGATCATGAATCAGGGAAATTTTACTATCTGTCCTTTTTCAAAGTGCTGTAAATGAGACAAATATTTCTGCATTTTCATAAGGCATTAAAATTGATTTCCATTTTAACTGTGGGGCACTGCAATTGCAAATAAAGTAGCTTGTCTATAAAAATGACAGTACCTTTTAACACTTCCTTTTCTTCTTGCAAACTTGTCATAGACAAGCATTAAAACCGTCTCCAGCCTGACTTGTGGTATTTCACAACTCATACACCTGCAGTGTTGGCTTACAGTATCTTGCCAGCATAACACAAGATGTCACCTCCAACAGCCAAATCACAAATTTACCAAACTCACTATCTTTTGAGATGTTCTACAACTTCACACCATTACAGAGAAAACTGCCTGCCTTGTTTTCCCAAGGGATGGGCAGACATTTAGCACCTGGAGAACTGCATGTGCCCATGACCAGAAAAGGCAGCCACCTTTCTGTGAGAGGAGTCCAGGACACAAGTGGCACCTCACACCCACCTGTGCTAACTGACACTTTGCCACAAGAAAGGGCTCCGCGGTGGGAATGTCTTTGGCTATCACAAGTGCCTCGCTTTGCAGCGCAGGAACTCACCTCCTGAGGACAGCAGGAACTCCTGTCAGGGTGTTCCTCATTTTACTGGGTGGCTTGAAAATGCCAAAGCTGATGTGCAGCCTGTGAAGGACAGTGAGTCGCCTGTTCAGCATGGACCCAGAGAGTGAATGGAGTCTGATGAACCTCTGTCCCAACCTTTATCAGTCACCACTTTTCCAAAGCACATCTTCAGGACTACCACATTCTCAATGGTTGTAACACAAATCTGCTGAACAGAGGTGAATAGTCACACTTAGCTAAACTATTCAGCAGGCTGGAGAAAGCATGGAGCCCTAGTATAAGGCTGCTGCTTCAGCTTCTTTGGCTAGTGTAATTGAATTCTCTCACAGTCTCTTTGCAGGGCTGTGAAAACTAATACCCTGGTACAACCAGGCTACTGCTTAGATTCCTGAGTAAAACTGAAGGTCGAGTACCACAGGATAGAAATCAGCCTGATATCCAAGCAGACGCTATCATACCAAATGTCTGTTCACTCACTCTATGATGTACATGAAGTTACTGAGCAACTAAGAATTTGGTCATAGTTACTTCTACATTTAGTGTTGCATGCCTAAGTGACAGTCTACCATCATAAGTGTATATTTTTACAAAGGATGTCAGATCTTTTAAACAATTCCAAGATAAAGCAAAGTCCACTTCCAATCCTTACCCAGAGGTAGAGAGGGGAAAAAAACACTTTAAAGGAAGTCAGAATCTTTAATAATTATGTATGCAATCAAGTTTCATAATTTGAATATGACTTGAAAATGTGGTAATTTTCCTAAAGGAAAAAGCAATGTTCTAAGCACAATGACTACAGAAACTCCAAATCACCTGTGTAAAATAAGTATCTGAACAGTTAGAAGATACATTTTTCACATTTCATTTGCATAGGCTCTTCAATTAAATCTCTTCACATAATGATAATGGGCCATATATGTAACTATATATTCAGTGAAGTTAAATCAGTAACTGATTTGGCTCCATATTCTTTCAGCTAAGACTGTAAATACCAGGCTCCTGTCTGCTCTGTATGAATACAAATGGCCTTAGTGGAGTTCTGCACATTTACAGCAGCAGAAAATCAAGCCCAGAGGATCAAAGGGTCTTTTCCATAAGAACAGGGATTTGTTTCCATGCCATCTTCTTCAAAGGTTCTGAATTATTGGGGAGTACTCTCCATACTAAAATTATTTTCTCTCATTAGATATACAAGTATACAAGGATACCTCTGTGCATTTATAGAAATACGTATATTTAGAACCATAACAAAGTCTGAGTCAGATTTACCTGCACCTCTTTTCATTTCTTCAATATTTATCTTATTCTTTCACAATCATCACCTCAGCAAATAATTACTGTTCGTTTTACACCCACAAGGAGTAACTCTGTGTCTTAACAATATCCAGACTTTCACCAGAGACAGCCAAGGAAACAACCCTTCAGATTCCTGCCCCCATGGAAGGACTAGTTTACTTTCCATAAAACTCAAAAGATTCCCTCTCCACAACTGAGGATCCATCAAGACTGTGGAGAGAAACAGTCACTTTATTTCTAGTAACACCAAAGTAACAAGTTTAATACAGATAAACTCACTGATATGAATGCATGTCTCTACTAAACTTTAGACATCAATGAATTCATTAATACAAGGGGATTAGAGAGATGCAGGACACAGCCTTCACTTCCACTGGGTTCACCCAACGTCAGAGATTTTGCAGTTCAAATTCCTCGTCAGTATGGTAGGTACAAAACTGTTCCCTACTGCAGCAGCCCCTAAATCAATCCCAAGTAGCACTCTGAGGTTCCTGTTCATGTAAGAATTTTGCCTTTAATTCTTTTGGAAAACAGGAAAATTGTTTAAAAAATACCATAAATACAAAAGACAAATGTCCCTTGTCAAACCCTGCTGAAAACATCAAATATTAAAGAGAATACAAGCGACAAGAAGATATATATTATTCAGACTTCAAATCACCTCACAAACACTGAAACAATTCCAGGTAACTAACTCCATGTGCAAGTATAAAATTTAACATGCACATAAAGTATGTTCTTAAAAATGACAACCTGGTAATGGAGAAGAGAAAAATATGCCTCCTCTGTGAAGGATAATCAAAGGAAAGGTACAAGCCAAAAACAACCACAGGGGCAGGCCAATAAAATGTCATGTTCAGAAAATGTAGCCTACATTGCCTAATTTTCTCTGTGATATTCACGTTAACAAAGAGGAAAAATCTAACTCATGAGTGGTGTAAATGTAAGTGAATTATCCCCATTTCTCTGTGTAAGATGAATGTCACTAAAGAGTTCCAATATGGTTGGATATTCTGCAGCAAAGTGTTTCTTTATATCAAATGAAACCATATAATGACTATACTGAATGACACTTACAAAGCATAACGGGTACCGTGAACATTGGGTAAGAATCATCTGCCTATGACAAAAGGAACTGAATGACTGGATGTTTCCCCGGTGTACAGGGAAAAACTGATAATGAAATGAATAGAAAATGCACTTAAGTGATTCTATAGCTGATTTGGCCAGAAGAACATTATGAATCCCTAGGTAAGTTTTCTCATTGACTCTATTGGCAACAGGATCCCATAGGACTATCTACAGTTTGTGTCTCACACCTTTCTGAAAAAAAACCCCACACAATAAGCACATAATTCATCAAGCCACAAAAACACAAAAGTTCACTTTTATGGCTGATTCTTTGTCTCCAGGATAGAAAATTCTGTACATAGAGGTCTCTCAGACTGAAGGTTCCTTATGTTATCTTTGCTATACATACATATGTTACTGAGGTTATCTCCCTTATTTTTCTGTTGAGACTTTCAAAGGCTGATCTTGATATCATTATACAGCACTTCTCAATTTCTTTCTCCCAGATTTGCTCAGGAAGCTATTCCAGAACTTAATTCTTAGCCTTCCCATTTATACACATTACCTGTGTCTTTCAGAAGATGAATTAATAATTAGATCTGTTCAGAAAATTTTAACTGAATGGAAAATTCCAATTGAATCTAAAACACTTAATTTAAATTACCTTGGGTTCAACGAAACACTACACTGAATTCCAATAAATTGACATAAAACAAATGAACCCAAAAAATGTTTAGAAAACCCCAGCAGAATATGCTACACAATAAAGGACATTCAAAAAACCATTTTAAATACAGCAGAGGCATCTTTTCCAGTGTAGATGTTAAAAAAATAATCATCTTATTACCTTCTACCAGCATGGTTTTGTACAAACCAGACTTTGCATATAACACACTTGTAATTTTATATCAGTCTCCTTAAACATCTTCTGCAAGACTTCTCTCTTTTCTGTTTTGGGGGGGGGGGGTTTGTTAATCTCACTCTTCAATCACATCTCCCTAATTGAGGTAAATACCGTTCCTCAAAACAAATGCTATTCAGATTTCACAATTATGGTCTACAAAATCACTGGTCCATAAAATCTCTCTTGGAACACCAAAACACCTTTTTTGCTTTTATAAACAGATGCCAACAAAGCAACCAAATGGCCACAGAGATTTCATCCACAACCTTTAAACAACTTATAGTTTGGCATCTTGTCTGTCTGCTCAGGCCCTTTTGCCATATTTATCATGTTAATCACCCACTTCAGAAATAATGGAGATAGACCAAGGACAAAATGTTGGTCAGCAAACTAGTGAATGGAGTTATACCAGAAAATGACCAGTAACACACTGCACTGTTGTGATGTTAAACTAAGCTGCAACAGCAAGACTTCTACAGTGAGCTGGAAAAAAAAAAGAATTCTAAACTCTGTATAGAAAAGAGTACATACTACCTTTCATCAGACACACACACTCTTCTCTCCTACCCATATAGCTGACTTTTACTCAACTCTAGTTGAGTAAAACTCTAGCTTGCTGTATTTCAGTGATGCAGAGTATAAGATCTAATCTGGTATTTGGTATCATCTCCTGTAAAAAGTTGTAAAACCTTAAAGCCTTTCAATGTCAACTCCTTTAATGGATGAGTGCTACTCTTTCCTCTGTGTGAAAGGGGGTTTTTGACCTAAAGTTACTGCTCAAGTTACAAAAAAAATATTCCCAGACTTATTCACTCTCATTTATTTATTCATTGCAAATTTAAGGGAAAGAGATCATAGACTGATTTGTCAGCTGCAAAAAATCTCTTAATTGCATCACCAAAAGAAGTAGGTAAAAGGCAACTTTAGGACCAGTTTTGTATTATTCAGGAACAAAGTCAGTACCAGATATAAGCAAGAGTAGCCATGGTGCTATTCTGACATCCACCAGCTTGTTTTGGTAATCCGGAGCAATCACTGCAGCATTCCAATCCTCAGCGACTACAAGCTCCAAGGCACCTTGGTAGCAAAAAAATCTCAGGGATATCATTTACTGGCCACATAGATAAGAACACAACACAAGCATACAATGAAGAGCTATATTTATCCCACAAAAATGTAAGTTCAAAGCCCTGCACAGGACACCTTTGACTTTGTCTTTAGATCATGATGAACCCATTTTCTTCTCTTCAGACAATTCTATGATGGCCTTCAGCTCAGCTTCAGAGAATTTAGGGGTCAGTGTCACATTGTCATAGTCAAATCCTTCATCAAGTGAGAATGGTTGAACAACATCCCCCAGTAGCTGCAATGAGGAAAACAGATACATAAATAATATTGCTGCAAGTAATAATACGGGAGCGTAAAATATAAACTCCTAATTAATATTTAATTAAACTATTTTTTCTGACTCTTACATTCTCAGCTGATTAAGCTCTTTTTAAGTAAAAGAATAAATTCAATTATTCAATTTGACCTAATTTAAGCCATTTAATGTGCCCCATTTGTACTGCACTGTATCAGAATGAATATCATTAACTGATTTTGCTCAAGGCAAGGGATCTAAAAATCTCCCCTGCACACATCTATATTCCTGCCACTTGCAGAAGCAAGGCTGTGCGAGTATGGATAAGTTATGTGCAGCTATGTTAAATTTCAAAGACAGATTCCATATCCTTAAAATTTGGGCTAGTGTTACATAAAGCTTCAGCATTCATGCATCTGATACTGATGCAACATGACTCCTAGAACACAGTTCAGCAAAAACCCAGAATATGTACAATGACACATAATTTCAGACTCCAATTTCTTTTCACCATCTCGCAGATATTCAATTGGCTGGTTTGCATTTCTGCATAATGAACATAAGAATCTTACAGCATTTGCCAATATGTGCTTTGTTGACATGTTGCATAGCATTTCTGTATTCCTTCTTGTTGAAATATCTTAGAATAAACACTCTGTCTATAAAATAAAATAATAAAAACAAATAACTCTGGCAGGCTCCATGCTGAGAAGAAACTGCAGGGGGTCATGACACAAAAGTTTTATGGTAAGCAGTTACACAAAATGAATTCCGGGAGAACACAGGAGACACATCCTATTAAAACTGTCCAGGAATGCTCTTATCCTATCAGAAGTTAATATAAAAAGTCTAGAAATGTGCTTCAAAGATTTAAGTACTTCAGTACCAAATCAGCAAAAGATTTAAACATGTTCTTGTTATTGCTCAGCAGGGCTAAGGACTTTTGTGCTTCTCATACTGCCACGCTTGGGAGGAAGTTGGGGGTGTGTGGGAGTTGGGACGGGACACAGCCAGGACAGGTGATCCAAACTGATCAAAGGGATATTCCATATCATATGATATCATGCTCAGCAAAGAAAGTGAGAGGAAGAATAAGGAAGGGGGTGATATTTGGAGTGATGGTGTTTGTCTTCCCAAGTAACCATTAGATGTGACAAGGCTCTGCTCTCCTGGAGATGGCTGGACACCTGCCTGCCCATGGGAAGCAGTGAATTAATTAATTACATGTTTTGCCTTGCTCGTGTGCATGGCTTTTTCTTTCCCTATTGAACTGTCTTTATGTCAACCCATGCGCTTTCTACCTTTTACCCTTCTGATTCTCTCTCCAGTCATTCTGGTGGAAGAGTAAGCAAGTGGCTGTGTGGCATCTGATGTCTACCTGAGGTTAAACCATGACACATACCTATATGTAACTAAGCTAAGAAGAGTTTCAACTACAGTAAGCTTTCATAGAGATCCTACAAATGCAAATCTATTTTCCTCTTCCAAAATAATTTCAGAAAGTATATGCACATTCACTATGATATTGTGTTGACCTTCATGTCATTTCAGGAATATTTTATGCAGATACAGCAAAACAGGGGAAAAACTTCTGTTTACAGAACTTGACCCCAAAATGCTAACTGTAATTAGATGCTGAAATAGAACATACCTGACTTCATCCTGTTAATTTTTCTGTTGCCCACGCATTGCACATTTGAAAAGTTCATTCACACTGCATATCTTCAAGTGTGTTTCATCACTCAAATGAATACTCAAGGCACTAAGTATTCCTTTTTTGCTTCTTCTCCCAAGACACCATTGACTTCAGCCTTTCATGTAGACAAGCAATCTAAGACTTTTCTACTGTAAACTGCAATTTTGATCTATTTCAACAGGAAGACAGTTTACAATAGAACACTGAATCCTCTGAGCTGATCAAGTTATTACCTTGTTATTTTTGCCTAAGGAGCTGAGAGAAATATGCACATTTCAGGTGTCTAATTTAACATCTAATTGAAATCTTTTTGAGAGCTCTCTGGGAATAGAGCACTGCTCTATTAGAAAACTTCCAGTTTGCTTAAGATTGCTTCTGTGATTTGCTATAAAGAAAAAACCACTTTCATTTACAGTTCCTGCATGTCCAAATTAAAGAGGGGAAAGAATGTAATACTCATATAAATAACTGAAGTATTTTGCTAAAGGCTGTTTTACAAAGTAATATTGTAAATAAAATACCTTAAAAATTACATTTTCAAAAGTCTATTAATAATTGGGAACTCAGATCTTTTAGTAATCTGAGTGGAGTTACAGTTAACTGAACAGCCTGACTCTGTCCTTCTAAAACTTATTTTCTGTGTAATTATGACACTGTATGGTTTGCTTGTTCAAATTATGTAAAGCATGCACATACAAAGGGTGTACTCAACAATGATTTCATTGTATACTCAAGGGAAAACTCACTAGTTCACTTAAATTAAAAAAAAAAAAACTATGGAGAGGCATGTGCTCTGATCTCATTAAGCTTACTATATACTAGGGTCCTTCAGAGGAAAAAAAAGTTTGTCTTAAGTTTGGGGCACTGGATTGGAAGTCAATAAATCTTGACCAATTTTCCACTTCTGCTTCATCATTCTGGACAAGTCATTCAATCTCTGCGTCTTTCCTGGCCTCTGAGAAGTAAAACTCTTCCATCTTTCACTTAGTCGATCCTGTCTTTAAGTTCCTCTCTGTTCTTGTTGCATTTATGCATAGCACATAGCAAAAATAAACCTTGGTTGAGGCCTATCAGTAAAAGCTTAAACCAAAGGAACTCAATGAAAACTGTATTTTAGGAGATAGACGCTGCCATGCCACAGAAAAAGATAAAATGACAGGCATGGTAAATACTTTTTGAATACTCAAAGTACGGGTGAAAAAAAAAAAAAGGAGAATAGAAAGGTAGAATTCTTCTTTCCTAATCCCAACCCTATAAAAATTAGGCTTCCAGATTAAGGGAGTCATTAGCCAAAAATGGCCCAGCCAGAGCTTGTGGATGGAGATATATTACATCTCATGAAAAATGCCTATAGCAAGTGGGATGAATCACTTTCTGGAGTTGCTTTTCTCTGCCTTTTGATGACTCAAGGACTAAATATGACTACATTTAAAGCTGAAGTTAGGTGAGATGAATCCAACTTTGAATGCAAGTTTATATTGAGTGGATGGAAAATATGCATCAACTGCACATATGTGTATGCAGGGAAGGAAATCAAAACAAATAAAGGTACTAGGAAGCAGGCATTAAGACATAACCTATGATGTCTTTTACGAAAAAATATTTAGTAGAAATAAAGGAGAGAATAAATTTCTGGATAGGGAAGGAAAATGTTCTATGATAATGCACTTCGGCCACACTGTGAAATGATAGTTCAATTTGCAGCAGCCTGTGGGAGGTCATATATGCTGCACTGTCACTATTGAAATACTGGAATATGTGTCTAAAGTCAGGAAAGGAAGATGAAGCAACATTGCTGGACAACACAAATAATTTGCTGTGTCATTCACTAAGCCACTTCCTAGTAGATTTTGACAGAAAACATTTTCGTGAGACAATTGGTCCTTTAACAATTCACCTAGTTATAAATTGGGTCTTAACAGACCTTCTTTTTCTAAATTTTCCCTTTTCATTCTGTTCAGAGATACAGTCTTTACCCTGAAGTGTCTTGTAAGTTTTTCCACAGTGTAGGCATTTAACATGCTGCTACTTTTCATAAGGAATGGTCTTCCATTCCCTGAGAAAACCAATTAGGCAGCCACATTCTGTTGCCCTTCCCTAACAGATTTGTTTTGATGGACAGCAAACAGTCTCATTTCAAAGCAGAGATGTCTCCCGGGAAAATATTTTTCTCTTTCTAAACTAGTTCTGCCATAAGCAATCCAAGACTTAATTTTCAAGGCAATGACAATTTGAAGCACTGAGGAATTTTAAAATGGACCTGTTCAGTCTTGACAGTTCTAAAAATCAGGCCACAGCTATATTATCTAAATGAAGACACAAATATGTTTATAATTTAGGGGGGGAACTGCCTTCATTTTAAGCAGCCTGGCACCAAGAAAATGGTTGTGAAAATTGTCTTTCTTCTTGAAAAATGTAGCAACTCTTAACTAATGTAATAATACTCAGTTTCTTTCATAACCTAACTTTTCCTCAAATGGACATGAATTTTGCATGCAGTGGGATCTTTATTTATTTTTCATGAGTTACAGTTTAAAAAATCATATACAGTCCTTTATGAACACTTTATGAACACTGGTTTTATACAGGAGTTATCAAATCAGAAACCTATAAAACTTCGTTCCAGGTTTTTTTTGTTGTTTTTTTTTTTCTATTTTGTGTGCCAATGGATATATCTCAAGGCAAAACCCTTGAATTATGTCAATCCTTAGGGAAAAGAGTATTTTTATTCGCAGACTGATGGCTATTAAAGCTCGAAAGGTCGTTTTTTGTACATCTACTTTTTCCCAAAGCAGACTTGTTCCTTATAGTAAAAAGTTTATTGCAAGAACTAAACACAACTGAGCTCAGGAAAGGAGGCACCATATGCACCGCAATAATACCAAACCTTCATTGGTCATGCGTCATTTATGAACTTGATTTAAGCCTCCTGTGAGCATCAATAAGCATATGAAACTATCACAACTGGCCCATTTTAGCTGGAAGCTAACTTCAGCTTTTATTACAATGAACAGGCATAGGAAAGGAGTGATGAAGAATTTCTGCAATAGAAACATCCCCAAAAGTTAATGCTCATGCTGACTATTTGGATAGGAAGCTTAATGACTAAAATAAGCCTGTGAGCAATCCACAACTTATGTTACAGTGTGAAGAGGATCGAAATTCTGAAGGAAANTCATTATTCATTTAAAAATTACTAATATGACTTGCTAACTCAAAGCAGTTCTATAGACTCTATTTCTCTCTGTTCTTGTGGAAATAACATTAAAAGTATGAAAAAAGGTACCCCAACCCCCAGAATTTAAACAAATAAGTCTGACCTCATACCTCTTGGGCTTTGCTGTCGAATGGCTGTGGAACAGACAAGGTTCTGAAATTTGGTTGAATAGCTGATCAAAAATGGGTACACAATAAGTCACCGTCTCTTCCACCTCTCCTGGGAGAATGAATGACCCCGCTGAATAAGAAATAGTCAACATTAACCTTCCACTCATTGTATAAATTAGCAAAATCTAGTTAAATTCCTGTAGTGCTCAGAACACTGGCAGAAGCTTGTTAGTCAAAGTGTGCTGTACTTACTGGTGCATAAGCTATCACTAAAATAGATCCATGCAGTCCTAAACTACAATCTGGATGGTAATACTAATCAAAAATCAAGGTAGCAATTCTTTCTTGAAGACATTGAATTAAAAATCCAGATGAAGAAGCTCTTAAACTCAGAGAACAACTGGGANTATGTTACAGTGTGAAGAGGATCGAAATTCTGAAGGAAAATGGCAATTCTAAATTAAAGTTTATATTGACTGCATCTGATTAAAAAGCTGAGTCTATAAAGCTAACCTCTCCACACCAGACCTAGAGAATGTAGATACTCGGCAGCATCCTGCTACTATTCATTTCCAAGGGAACAAATCTCAATTCTGACCACAATATATTCAAAACACTTTTTTATTCTTAAGTGTCATGTTTTCACTACCTCCTTATTACAAAAAATTATTNGGGTACACAATAAGTCACCGTCTCTTCCACCTCTCCTGGGAGAATGAATGACCCCGCTGAATAAGAAATAGTCAACATTAACCTTCCACTCATTGTATAAATTAGCAAAATCTAGTTAAATTCCTGTAGTGCTCAGAACACTGGCAGAAGCTTGTTAGTCAAAGTGTGCTGTACTTACTGGTGCATAAGCTATCACTAAAATAGATCCATGCAGTCCTAAACTACAATCTGGATGGTAATACTAATCAAAAATCAAGGTAGCAATTCTTTCTTGAAGACATTGAATTAAAAATCCAGATGAAGAAGCTCTTAAACTCAGAGAACAACTGGGATTACATTTGTTTCTCTCATAAAAAAAAATGGAAGGTCCTGAGCAGAGACGTCCGCAGTAGAAGCTACAGAATACCTTATTTGCCATTGATTAGCTAGGCAGGCTCATTATTCCGTTCGCATTTTCTAAGGAGCTTCACCACCTGTACATTGGGCATTAAGAATCATTGCAAACCACCTTAATATGACTCACCCAAAACATTAAGTAAAAATAACTGATAGAAGTACTAATATTTCCCACTGAAGTGCCAGATATCCCTCTTGCCCAAGGATATTTTATGGACATTTGTTCCTCCCGAAGATTTCCAACAAGAAGTACTTGAGAAGACTTCCCCATATCTGGGGTAGAGTGACATGTAACCTTTCTATATGGGCAGGACTTGGTCCACAGTTCACAAAAGCACAGCCTTTCTGAACCACTTTTCCTTTACAAACTAATGCAAAACTCTGCGACAGATCAGAAGGATATGTCTTAGGTTTAGAAATATCTTTTTAACATGAATCAATCTCAGTTCTACTACAGCACAGATGTGTCCATCTTGTCTCAGTAGTGTTTTTATGAAAGAACTTAAGGGGGCCATATGTCTTGTAATTTAGTCAAATGATTATGTAAATCTACTTACTATTTTTTCCAGCTTATACACAAGTTCCTTTACAGTTTTGTACTACATTTACATTCCTCTTGAAATCTCGGAATAAGTTTTCAAAGCATTGCTTAAATGTTAACAAATGGAACCAGTAAGAGGGTAAATAGATGCAGGGTGAAAAGGATGAAGTGGCTATTTATCTCCACCTGCATAATTTTACCAAAGTAGTGGAGTTATGGACCTCTCATTCTTATGTGAATCTGTATTTGAAAATAATGATTTCCTGGCTATGACTTTGTAAAAACTCCATGACCAAATTCTTCACTCAGGTTTCTTCTGGGAATAGTGTACCGTTTCAAAGCCAGTGGAGTTCGGAGTTACAAAGTAGAATGTTCTTTTTAAGACAGTTGAATTCATTCCCTTGGGTATTTGTTTCCTGGATTTTTGTCTCTTGGTTCATGATTCACATATAAACGGTTTTGTTTTCATTACTATTCTCTTGGTTGGTTATGTCAATCTCTAGCCAGCTATGTGCTTTCAATACTTGTTCCCAGCTTAGCATCTGTTCTGATTCTGCAACAGTTATATAAGAAAGCTTTCTGAAAAGGACAGCACAGTCCACAGGCACCTAGACTACATCTTCACGTGCTTCCCAGCTGCTTTTTTTCATAATTTGAGTCAAAACTATTTGTATGACAGAAGGAAGATGCGAATGTTCATTTAAAGACAATGGCATCTTCCATTATTGTTTCAAACTTGCACCGTAAATCTATACCCTCACTAAAGTAAGGCAAGTCTGAACATCAAGAGGTCTGTAACACCTCCTGGTATAAATACTGGTTATTTCTGCACTAAGAGCTTCTCCCCCTCAACAGATCAATCTGCAGAGAGATGAGGAGGAAGCACTCTTATGCAACAGTCTGGCAATGGCTCAGAAAGATAACTCTTAAGAATTAGGGCAACAGAAGGAAATTTATTTTTGCTTTTAGCGAGAACTGCTTGTCATACTCAGCATGTCAATTCCACTTTTTAAAGCTTGTTAGTAATGCAAACAATGTTTCAAATTCCCTTCAATCAGCCCATAAGAATGTAATCAACCTTTGTTTGCCAGTAGACACGCCAGAAATGGGCTCTGTCTCTCTCTCTACCCTGGCTGTGTGACAGCATATGAAAGTCTAATTGCTAAATGCTGCTTTCTCTGATAATGTTTAATAAAGAAACTCCTTCAGAGAGAAAAATTAGACAGTTTTGACAGTCCTTCTTCTCAGTGGGAGCACCCAGAGGAACTCCAGGCTATTGTAAGTTCTAGCCAGTACCTCACAGCTTGTTTAGGCTGCTGCTACAGCACTACTGGATGATGATCCTAATTAAGCTGCTAATTATGTTCTCTGTGGAGGTGATTAATTAGCAACAGGAAAGCCTTGGATACTGCCAACAGCACCATATACAGAGATAACTGAACAGACAGTGATGTCAAAAAAACTGAGAAGGCATTTTGAAATGCAACTCTCATACCATGAAGAATCTACTCCCTGGATGATACAGCAGTGAACATCGACAATTTTACTCAAGTCCAGCATATTTCAATGAGGGCATATTTGAAAACTGAACAATTCTCTTTGTCCTTCCCCCCCTACACTCCCCCTACACCCCAGGAAGTGATTAGTAAATCTGTCAACACCAGTAAGTTGGGCCTTTTTGTTTATTGTGTACCATGAATTATAAGTATAGAAAAAAAATAATCTAGTGGCACAAGTCTGCTTTAAACTGTTAAGAGTGAAGAAGTTCAAAGCCTTGTCTGTATCTTTAACTTTACAGTAGCCTAATAATGCGCAGATACATATACAGTGACACAGGTTTTACCACTCTCAGATAGTACATTTCACAAAAATGCTGTTGATGGGGTGATGAGAAAGAAGGCAGTGATAACAAAAAAAAGCTTAAAAGCTACATTTTGCAGTCTCCTCTGATTCTCATGCTTCAGCCTGTTAGTCCCAAAGAACTGCCTAGTGTGAAATCAGCTCGAAGTAGTGTTAAATGGATTGCAGAGACTGAAGGAGAAAAACAAGAAAGGGATTCACCAGTTGGGGGTAGCCCAATACTTAACTCCGAATCCTCTTCCTGGAAGTAAGCATAGGCTCAAAATACAAATGGAAAGGCACAGATTATGAAAACCAACAGATATCGATATAATTTGCCTAAATATTTAAATAATCACTGGTTATGCTTGGCCTCAGCTTCAAAGTAACTGGGTCAATTTGGTTCTCCTCAGCTTCTGTGGGGTAACAGATAACTGTGGCCTTAAAAAGACAGCTTTGCAGTACCTCAGTGCTCCAAGATGGATTAGGATGAGACTCATACTCTTGCCCACGCAGCCTCACCCATACACTTAACTAGTCCTCTTTTAATTTTAATTAATTTAAATTTTCTCTTGAATTTAAACAATAGCACACTCAAGGTCTCTAGACATGCTTTTTACAAATTTTTTCACTTTATTCAAATATTATCTATTATTTTCTTCCTATAATTATCTATTATATCCTTCAAGCCCCGCAGCAAGACATTTGTAACCAGTCCTGGAAAGGAATTCTATTGTCCAAACATAGGCACTAGGTATTTTCCCTCCATCCCTTGAGAAAGCCTGATCATCTCAATTGTAGCCATAAGCCATTTACAGTTACAGATTAAATTCAGTGAGAAAGAGCCATTAAACAGTACACCATACACATGCTGTCTCTACACAATGCATTAAAGCAATGGTTTAGGGCAACAATTTTATTTTGCCAATCATGGTTTACTGTGCCAAAGTCCCACAATGCAAAGGATTGCCCTGGTTTCAGGCTTCCAGTCCAGTGCTGTCAAATGAAAACAGCTACAACAAATTTGTATGCTGGCCAAATCTATGGGTTGCTTTTCTTATTTGTACAAAGCAGCCGTATTAATTCACAACTTAAAAAAAATTGAACTTTGCAAAATAAATTGGAAAAAGAAAAAAACCCAAACACTATAATGACTCTTCCAGGACATCTCCCAGACATCGCTGATTTAGATGGGATATTTTAACACCTATTTCCTATCATGCTTCGAGCCACTGCCCCTAGGTGTGAATATTCGGCCATAACAACCCCATGCACCGCTACCGGCTGGGGGAGGAATGGCTCGAGACTAGTGAAGTGGAGAGAGACTTAGGTGTACTGATTGATAGGAAACTCAATATGAGCCAGCAGTGTGCCCAGGTGGCTAAGAAGGCCAATGGCATCCTGGCCTGCATCCAGAACAGTGTGGTCAGTCGGTCCAGGGAGGTTGTCCTCCCCCTGTACACAGCGCTGGTCAGACCCCATCTTGAATACTGCGTGCAGTTCTGGGCTCCCCAGTTTAAAAGGGATGTTGAGCTGCTTGAGAGGGTCCAGAGANACTCAGCTAACTGATCTGCCCCTTAAAGTTAAACGACACACAGAGATACTGAACTGTTGCCAATAACAAGGACAGATAAAAGCTTGTTGCAATCATACTAGCAAGGTATGATAATTTTTAGCTTGTTTTGCCAATATGAAGTCTTAAATCAACCATTTTTCCTGACATACAGGTGGCAGCATTTAAAAAAGCCAACAAACACAATCTTTCCAATTTGTGTCCCACTTTGCCTCATTTATAAACTAACTGGAATTCTTCAGAATTAATCCTTTATTAAGGTGTTCAATAGGTATATAGATGTATTACTTTATTATTACAAACAATAGAAGTGACATATTTTATATTTAAATTGCATCTTGTTGCCATGGTTTCTACGGGCATAAGATTTTTACCTTGCTTATTATGAAGCCTTTCATAATGTGGATTTTGACATGTAAGACAACTATCAAACTTTAAGTGCTATTTTCTGCACTTAGGAGTCAAGGGGAAATTTTTTATCCTGACCCAAGAACTATCTCCAGTGAAGAAGCCCTGGGCAAAACACAGGTTTGTAGGTTTCCCTGATATAATTTAGATGCTGTTAATTTTTCTTACGGGTTTAGAAGCAATCTGGCTTTAGAAGGTTTCTGGCTACACAGTGTTTCAATGTTATAAAATAGTAGAAGGTTTCATGTTGTTACTGAGTGTTGTTGATACGGTTTCTTTCTGCACTAAGGCAAATCTGCCTCAAAGGAAGTGTGTTTTACTAGGGGTTTTTAAGTATATGTGATTAATATCTACTTTTGCACATGCAAAATATGCAGAAATGACCCACACCTGGAGAGAGGCAAGGTGTGTCGTGGTACCAAATGTGACAAGCTATCTCCAGGCTCTAGCAGAGCTCTTCCTTCCTCACTGTTCTGCTTGAGATTTTAGTGTTGAGCTTAATTCTCATAAACCAATTGGTGGCCTGTTTGGAACTAGCAATATCTAACAATAATTTAATGAACTAGGCATAGATAATTATGATTTCATTACTATACAAGTGAAATGCAGTTTTACACTTACACAAGTAAGCTCCAGGGGGGTTTTAATAGATATTACCAGAATCTAAGACATAAACATAGAATGTTCTACAAAGGGAAAAATGGGCACATATGAAACACTGCACTGAAAAAAAAAATCTTTGACGTCTGTACCAGATACGGGACTGTTATCTTCCAACCTCCTTTCTGAAATGCCCAGGTTGGAAAAAGAATGGTGTAAACATGACTTACGTTGTTTTAGTATTTTCTTGTGAGATACTAGAAGTGTCTAAGCCCTCTGACTTCACCGGAGTTCTGCACATATATATATATATATGGATATACCTGGCTTGGTTTCTTTGTACAGTCACAGGTACAGATGAGGAAAATTAATTTGAACACTAAAAGGTTTTCAATTCTGGTGGTAATAAACACCACACAAGGACCTATGATGGACAAATAACTACAGACATTACTACTCCATTTACTTTTTGGAGGTGGGAGAGTTAAAATTATTATAGATGTACGGAACAATTCAACACAACTCAAAATGTTCATAATAGGAATTCTGAAAGTGAATTCAAAATTAGTCTCATCTATTTTAAGCCCAGGATGAAATCAGTTTAATAGATAGGGAAAACATTTTCATTAAATATTTCCACTTTACAGAACTGTCTCTTAGCACCCACATCACTTTGCAAAAAAACTTTAGTAATCAAAATAATTCTAATACAAAACAGAAGTGCAGAAAAATGTAGAAATGTTGCTAACAAAAAGTGTTCTGCACTTCTAAAAAATCTGGAAAAAAAACCCTCCTCACCAGGACACTGTTTAATAAATATTCCTTTTAATTTATTATCTCATTATCTCTTAGAGTGAGGAAATTAGTATTTTAATTTGGGGAATTGAGGCAATGTGGGGTGTTTTCTAGCAACAGAAGAACTGAGAAAGATCATCTCTGTTAGAGGAAACAGTTTTTTAATTAATGTTCATACATCTGCATTCGAAGACAGAAAAGGACAGTGAATATGGAGGAGGAAACCTACCACTGCATGTCTCTTCAATTGTGTCTACATCCTCCCAACCTGAGGACTTGCACACCTGCCATAAAAAATCAAATTGGAAAACAGATTAGAATATATTAATTCCGTTCTTTATAGTACAACCTAGAGCGAAGCAAAAATGCATTATATTACCTGTTTCATCTTATCTATTCTCCCCTGCATTTTTCCAAGAAAGCATATGAATTTTCTTTGAAATGTGTAATCCAAAGGAAATACTTTTAGGTAAAGGCAAAGAATTGCTGCCAAAATTGCTGTATATCAAAGTACGTGACGTGAAAGAAGCTCAAGCTGTACACCAACTTTTTCAGGAATTTAGGGGGAAGACAGAGAAATAAAATATTTCCATAGGAAAAAGATAAATGTTAACTTACTACACAATTTTGCAAGCTCACTTCATATGGCACAGAGACAGTACATGCTGTAGGCAAACTAGAGCTCAATCCTTTTTTAACAATAATGACGAACTGATTGGGAAGTAAAAAAGCTAAGAATTACTAAATTGCTAGTATTTCATCTGCGGAATTGGTTTACTGTTTTTTCAGGCTGATGTCCCTTGAAAACTGTCTAAACTATCTAAAATATACCACAAGAAAAGACATTTCTCATTTCAAATATCACTCTGAATAGATGCACAGGGTGAGAGAGAAGTGCCTTTCCCAGTCTGTGAGCAAATAGTGTTAAACAGTGTTTTCATGGAGGATTTGCTATATGAACTGGGTTGTCTTCTGTGTTGCAATTAGAGATGTTCTTAGTTGTTCTTAGATAATGCTGTGTTGTAATTAGAGATGTTCTTAGATAATTTTTTTCCAACCTGGTTGGACAACATTCTCATCAAGGGTACATAACCTTTACACTTTAAAAGTGCATACTCACTAACATTTGAAAGAAAATTGGATTTCTCTTATTCTTCTTTCCCACAGATGGGAAAGAAATACAGGAATCCCTCAAATATTGTGGGGGGTACCTTGTGTATTGAAGCCACAAATGGTGAACCGTGAAGTAGTGAAGGATTACTGTACATCAGCAAATTTCAAGTAATTTTTAAGTTAATAAAGAAAAAATTAGTCATGTTCTGCTCATAATCTCAGCTGAAGAAAATCAAAGAAAGCCTCACCTTCGTTCTTTCAGACAGACTGAGATCATTTCCATCAGAGCTACGAGCTTCCCAGCTCTCATTCATCACTATCTGTAAATAGGCAGAAATACTTGGGTGAAAGAGAACCAGAGTAAGTCAAAGCTCCTACTGATTTACACTTACAGTTCACAGAATCACAAAATGGGTAAGGTTGGAAAGGACCACTGGAGTTCACCTTGTCTTACCTCCCTGCTCAAGCAATGTCCCCTACAATACAATACTGAGGATTGTGTTCAGACATATATAAATTTTTTTCCTAAGTGAATGCAATGCATCTGAAAATAGAATGGATGCAGATAGTTCTCTGAAAACCTACACAGGACCAGACTGAAGCAATTGGAGCAACAATGCAAGTAACCACAAAATGCCTAAAAAGCAGCATTTAGAAGAGTAGCACTGTTTACAGTAGCAGTTTTTCCCTCTTTCCTGTCATCAGGGCAGGCTTAAAGTTACAGTGGACAACTTACCCCATTACAGCCTCCTCACAGAATCACAGAATCACAGAACACTATGAGTTGGAACGGACCCACAAGGATCATCTAGTCCAACTCATCATCTAACGCNCCCGCTATTATACTAGCAATTTTTCTGATGCATTCTACTATTACTGTATTTGTTTCTTAAACTGCTAATGTGACAGAAGTGTTCTGCCATGTCTGAAGCTTTTTTTCTTTAGAAACCAAAACAAGCCTTAAGATGCTCCATTACAAAAAGGGTAATGGAAGTTGAACATGGTGTTATGGGGCAGAAAGACAATTCAAAGTGGTTCGAGACCCAAAAACAGACTATTCCAGTGAAGCAACATTATTTTTTGTGAAAAAACTGTCAAAAAAATTCTTGTCACTATTATTACACAATCAATGGACAGAACGTGATTGCTTTAAAAGCCACATCAAAGGCATGTTCTAGGGGGAAGTAAAATGGCAGCTTGTGCTCTTTGATTGACACCTGGCAGGCCCTTTGAAGGCATATAAGTGTGTTGCTATGTGTATTGCACAAAAGTACCTGCTATTTCTTTTTAATAAAAAATGTAATGAAGGAAAATTTTGAGTACAGACCAGATCACAGCTTTGTTACTTGTTCTTCAGGCACTAGGGCAAACGCTCTTAACAAGTTGACTGAGATTTCCATCTCGCTCTCTCCAGATGATGTCTGCTGTTCTCCTGTCCCTACATATTAAATCCTTAATCTCATATGTTTCAGAAGACTAAAAATGCCTTTGCCTATTGTTTACTTTTGGCAGCTGAAGTCATCTAGTTTCAGTAACACAGAACTCCATACTTCCTAAAATTTACAAGAAACAAAATAAAACTCTACATGCTGGCATCCATATTCTCATTTCTTTTCCTTTTGGCCAACCTCTACCGCTAACTGCAGTCTTCAGTCTTCAGTGAAAGCATTACATAGTTCATTGCAGCGTGCCTTATTTATTAGTCAGATTATGGCAGCTCTTCAGTAGGGCAAATGCCACTGCAAAACATAATCCCTGCAGGTGCCTGTCTGATCATTACTTACGTAGTATTTTAAATATTGGCCTTGAATAGGAAAAATACCACTAGCCTTTAACATTTGGACAGTGTACTTCTTCGTATTTTCATCTCTTTGAATGTGGTGCTTGTCCAGATGGACAATTGTAACTCATTACCTCATTCTCATTTGACACCTGTGATGGAAGAGAGATGTCTTTGCTTCTTTCATCTGAGCCATCCTGTTTATTTCTATTTGATAATTCAGAAATAGAAAATATTTTTCTTAAGGAGTGTCCTTTATTTCCTTGAATTGTCTTCCCCTCTTTCTCTGAAAGGAAAATAACACCAGATCAGATAACATAATGCACTATCCAAGAAAAAGAAATAATGTATTTCATTAGATTTAACACTGACTTATTTTACAAATTCACTTCTCCTCTCATACTTCCATGTGCAACTTATACATGTATTTTGCAGCCTTTACAATAAAACCAAATATGCAGTTGGAAATTCAAGTGCAGAGAGTATCACCTATCCCTCAATACAAAAGAATTTATTGTCTCGAAAGCTTATGCAATATACAGAAAACTGTATAAAATCAACCAAAAGCTGAAATACCGAAAAAAGGCAAGACAGTAAAGTTACACCTTGGCTTTTATTTTAAAACTTTGTTTTAATTCTCTCTGAGTTCTGGAAAAAATAGCACATAGTATTTGTGCCCATGCCCTTGTCTGACACTGTAAACATCAGCACATATGAAAAGAGTCTCTTCTTTGAGATACCACTATACATCAGTTCAATGGTAACTGCACACAGTCAGAGTTATTTTAGATGTACACTTTTAACATTAAAGCCAGAAACTTCCCCTCATTCCTCAGTAACCAGTACACACTCCCAAAACTTATATCTCTAATTTTAAAACTCCATCAACTGTGGTTACATGTGATCTGTGCACACAAAATCACTTGACATCTCAAGGAGTTGAAGTGCACCTATTCCTTTACATATTTAATCAATATTGAATCTTCTCACCAAGCACAAGAAAGGGCTCTGATGTTCATCATAGTACAGAAATTACCTGGGCCAAAAATGGAGTAATTCTTGTATTTTCTACATCAATATCTTGATACAGTAATCCCTCAAATTTTGTGGGGGTTTGGGACCAGGGGCAGTGTGGGAAAAGCCAAAATCCACGCAGAGCAGTGGATCATACGTATGCCAATAAGCCACACCCGCAGCCCCACCCCCCTGAGCCCCGCAGCACTGGAGGGCATTCCCGGCACTTCCCTGCATCATGTGACAGGGCAGGGGGGGCAAAAGGGGTCTTCTCTGCCTCTCCCCAGTGCCATGGGAGGAGGAGAGTGTCACTGCCATGCCGGGGGGAGTCTCATCTGCCCATATCCTCCCTCAACATGGTGGACAAGTCTTCCCAGGCCCGCCCAGGTGGCAGCAGGTGCTCAGTGTGGCCTTGAGACTGTGGAGGGTGGCAGTGTGTGCTCAGTAAGGCTCTGAGACTGCACCAGGCAGCAGAGTGCTCGGTGCTCAGTGTCACCCTGGGACTACACAGAGTGGCAGAGGGTGCTTGGTGCAGCCCCAAGACTGCACAGGGTGGCAGAGGGTACTCGGTGCGGCCAATTCTGGGTGGTCCTCAAGCGAGTCAAAGGCACCATCCCACCACCCCCCCGGGGCATACCAGTCCTGCCCCTTGGTGCGGCACAGGCACTCTGCACATGCACGGCCATCTCATCCTCATGTGACACAGAAAAACATGATGAAGAATAAGGGAAGTCTATGGTGTCTTCAGTGGAAAAAACCCATGAAGATGTGAAGCTGTGAAATCTGAGCCATGAAGAGATGAGGGATTACTCTATCACCTTATTTATACTGGGTATCAGCAGGTTCACATGTGAACTTCACAACCACTAAAGCAAATGCCCATGCTGTCCAGTACAGAAGTGAGCCTTGGCAGTTCTTGACAGAGCTGACACTGATACTGGCTGGATCAGCATCCACATAGCTCTTGAGTGTCTATGGACACCACCACCAGAACCTCAACCAGTCCAGGACCAAGTCACAGATGCACTGACAGCTCTTATAATCTAGTCCTTGTATCTTTAGTTAGTGTAACACCGCATTAAAGCTGATTTCATTAGACAGTGCTGCTTTCAGTGTTCAACAACTACAAAATGCTCAGTAATCTGAGTGGGAACACTTTGTGACTAAACACTTTTTTACTGATATCAGACTAACAAACAGCAGTATGCCAGTGATATTTAATTGCCAGAAGTTTAGGTGCAGAGATTAAAGAATAAATACAAATATTCAAGCAGGGGGTTTTCCTTTGGTCTTTAAAGACAAACTGGGAAAAAATTTTGTCAGTGTATTGACAGATGATCAGAATAACTTCTCTCTTGGACTTATTTTATACATCAGTAATGGCTAATTGAGACCTTACTGAAAATGGAAGTATTCAGAAATAGAACCGACTTTTTCAATGATAACTTTTGGCATCTTTCAGAATTTTATCAACTCCTCGGACAAGAGCAAAGTTACTCTGAGTGCTTCTGACTGTCCTACCATCCAGGTCACTAGGGCACAAAGCAGCCAGCAGAATTAAGCTACAGCTAGGTGATCATCAAATGAAATCTCAAAATTACAAACTGGATCTAGGAGCTAATTACAGATAAGGATGTGCATGGAAGTATGGATTTCCAAATCCATGCTGAATAGTGGAGGTGTTTTTCCCCTTCAACATGGCCAAAAAAATAGTAATCATGGCCAAAATAACAATGTACTACTTTTTCTTTTAAAAGTCCCGTTATCAAATGTGGAACAGCTATAGTACAATCAAGTCAAATGAACTTCACACCACATGTTCTTAATGAAAAATAAATGCTCATTTAATTAAGTTTTTTAGGGTTTAGTTTGAAAAATCTATTTTGCAACAATAAGCAACACTGCAGCGCATTTCTAAAGCATAATTATACGACACAAGCATTGCAGTAATTCATGTGGAGAGTACTAATGATGCCCTTGAGGTTACTGCATTGAGCCAGACAGCAAGTTATTAATCCCCTGAGACAGTTCTGTGCTGCCGTTACTATGACACACAGAAAGGGCTGGCAGTCTGAGCATAACCTGAAGTCCACACTCATAAGAGTCAGGGTTCATAGAAAGCAAACTGCACCAGACCAGTCATCTAGCAGACAGATTTTAATGTTCAGATCACAGATAGATGCTCTACATAATTCCTAAATCCCAAGTCTCTGTGACATGCAGCTTCTTCCTGCTTTTTTAGCATGTACGTTCCTGAAACATTATTTGGAAACAGCAGTACATATGAGCAATCTCTTCTTCCTACACAATCTTTTTCAAGCCATGGAAATGAAGCAGCATTAGACAAGAAACTCTCTTAAATTCTTGACTGGCAAAATGGTCACCCACTACATATTTCTACTGTCACCCTACTTTATAGGAAGAACTAGATGGTTATCTCAAAAAGCTACAATTTTTTGCTACTGTAGTAGTAAAACAGGATGAAACTTGCAAGTTTTATCTTAAAGAGTGACAAGACACAAAAGGATATTAATGTATTTTAGGGTAAGTGCGTACTGAAAAATTACAGCAGTCAAACATCTGCAGACCTATGGAGTTACAAGACAGAATGAGGACCCAGAACCCTCCCTGTGTATATCAGAAGCATTTATTTATGAGAAGTGATAAAAAGCTTCCAGAAGCCATACACTTTTCTCAGCCAGAATAACAGAGGGACAAAAGAAATCATCACTGAAATGATCGGCCACATAATTCATACAGCTGACAGACTGAATAAATATGATATCCCTGCAGCCCATGCTTATCTTGGATCCACTGTGGTCATTCTTCTGGGATATAAAACAGACCATTCTTCTCGAAAATATAGGTTCAGAATTCTCCAAAGAATATAGTACCACATTTAACACCGAAAGACCTATGACACACAGTTGGGCAGTTATAGTTAGGCAGTACACAGGAGCTGACAACCTTACTTTATTAGGTTATATATTTTCCAGACAACTGAGCTATTGTCACACCTAAAAAGCTAGGTAGACTAAATGAGCTAGTAAGAAATCACACAGTATCACAGTATAGATAAGGNAATCAAGTGCATTCATATTTTTATGTACCATTTAGCAACACCATACTACAGCAAGAAGCACTATCCCTTTTCCTAAGAGATCAGTCATAAACTTTTGTCAGCAACGTTTTTCTGGTTAAGACCATTGCAGAGTTATTTGGTTACAGAATATCAAGCATTACACTTGATGAAACATTCACAACCACATTGTGATACTAGATTAATGAAGAAAAATGAAGAAAAATTCAGAAGAAAAATGTCTAAGCAAAACAAAGCAGTTGTTAAACACAATTCTAAGTACAGAATATCAACTGTGCAACCATAAGCATAATGAGACCATGACATAAAAATTGAAGGGTGGGAGATAAATAGAACATTATGTTGCTAGCCTCAAGCACAGTCCCTCAGGACCAGTAAGATCCACCTTCAGGTACAGTCATGCATGTACATACTACATAAGTGGCTCTCTTGAAGCAGTTAAGAATCATAATTTTAAAACATTATTAAAAACAACACACATAAGTTGTTTTGCAGTTAAAGAAATTACAGTCTGCAGACAAATATCACAGCTGTATTTCTTTGGTAGTGTTCTACATTTCAAACATTTCTTTTCCTACTTTTGAAAGAGAAGGGGAAGAGGGAAGGATCATATTCAAGCCAGTAAGAGGATCTCTCTGACTTTCCCCTGACTTAAGTGTTAACTGACTCATTATTCACAGTCACAGCCCTCAACTCGCCAAGATCCTTTAGTAGAACACTGGCTTTTACAACATGTGACAAAAATCAAAAATAAGGGATACAAACACACCAAAATGTAGCAGAGGAAGAAAGTTGAAATGATGGAAAGATTCACATATTCATCCTGCAGACAGATTTTGTCTCACTTTTATGACATTTCACTGTCAGTATCTTAAAAATGAAGTAACAAGCCAACTCAGCTCCCTAGAAAAGTATATCTGAGCCTCTCAAGAGTAGTATCCATCATAATTATGTGTCTCTAAAGAGTATGGTACAGACTTCAGAAACATGTTTCTATCAGAAAGTATATCCAGCTTGATATATTATTTTCTCTCCTGCTATCTATCCTCTACATTGCTTAAAATTCTGTCTTCCCGTTTGGAAGGAAAACTTCTGAAAATGTCCACTGATCACCCACATATTTCAAGCAGTAACAGAGTGACTTATCACAAAACCAGGGAAGAGAGCTACTTGTATTATCAGGAAAAACAGACTGTCAGTAAAATCTCTTAGATGACATAGTAGCCCCAGAAGAATGATAAAAGTCTCATGGTCTGAAAGATTCTAGAGCCAGACCAGACAGAGCAATCAAAAACACAATGTAGAAGATCTGGCTTGGGGTAACACACTGGACAGAACAATACAAACTATAAAAGGTATTTCTCACCTTTTTTTTTTCAATTAATTCATTCCTAAAACAAAAATTGGTTGAGAATTAGAAACAGGCCCCTTTAACTATACAACAACAACAACAACAGCAAAACATACAGCAAAGCTACTACTTTAAGTTCCAATTTACTTTTATGTCCACAAAACTTGGAGTGAGGGCCAGCAGAAAGCCTGTGAATCCCTTAAATCCCTTCTATGTTATGCTTTGATGGAAAAATAATTTAATGATTCAAATAACACAGTGACTTTTTGCAAGACTCTTGAACAAAAACCAGTTGTACTCACAGTAGCTTAATAACTGTCTTGACCCAGGTCAGAAGTACAAATTCCATCTTCATTTAATATCTCCATCCTTTAAACATATCATCAGCAAACAACAGCATTTTAAAACAAAAACAAAGCCTATCACTGAAATGCTTCAATAAAATACTAGTTTGATATATTCACAAGACAGTAACACACTGTAGAAATACCTGTGTTTGCCTATTTGCAGCTATTGTACAGCTCTGAGTTCATTTACCCTAAATGACAAGTTGTAAGAGGAAAAAAAAATTTCACGGCTGAAAGTCCAATTTTTTGGAAGATAATTTTTAAAACCCTCTACTAATTTTTGATAAGTCAATCAAAGCAGCTCCCAGATTTTCTGCTGTAATCCAACCAAAATCTGTAGCCTCCCTCAACTTGTATGTTTTCCTGCTGAGAACAGAGCATAGTGCTTTACTTCACCTAAAAATGCCATTCTGATTTATGTTCTCCAGCTACTGTTCTGTTTTCATGTACATACTTACGTGAATAAATCTTTGTAAATCACGGATTCACAGAATATTATGAGTTGGAAGGGACCCACAAGGATCATCTAGTCCAACTCACCATCTAACACCCATACAGATCCGAAAGCACATCCCAGAGCGGTAAACACAAACCTAGTTCCCTCATAGTGTAGCAGGCCACTCCGGGCCAGAAGGGACCCAGGATCATCCAGCCCCACACCCCCCAGCTAGACCATGTCACTAAGTTCCTCATCGAGCCTTCTCTTAAACACCTCCAGGGACGGTGACTCCACCACCTCCCTGGGCAGTCCATTCCAATGTGCAATCACTCTGTGAAAATCCGCTTCCTAACATTAAGTTTAAACCTCCCCTGGCGTAGCTTGAGGCTGTGCTCTCTCATTCTGGTGTCGTCAGTCCGAAAGAAGAGGTCCACACCCACCTGGCGGCAACCTCCCCGCAGGTAGCTGTAGACAGCAACAACGCAGTTTGTTCAACTTTTCATACAATAAGTCCAAGTATCCCATACAGTAAGTATTTGGTGGATTTCAGTACTGGGGTCATACATGTCTGTCCATAAGTAAAGCCAATTCAGTCGCAATTCAGGTATCTAAAATTTGTCACATAGTTTTGTTTTGAGTCTTAGGGCACAGCCTCTTGCTGCCACCCAAGGATGTTTCACAGATACTAGTATGTATAACATATCTGCCCACTCTCAGCCTATCCCCTGATTTGCCTATCCCCTATCTATCTGCATTCCTGTAAGTTCCATTTCTATCTTGGCCCACCAAAATTCTCAATAATTTCAATGACAGTGACCTCACAGTCACCCTAAGCACTCTTCTGTAAAAGTAACTTGATTTATACAGCAGATAAAATTACTAAAATAATTGCCTAAGTGTGCCAATTAATATTTATAACACAAAAATTCAGGTGGTACAATCTTTACCCCACCGTCTTTGATCTTATCCTGATTAAATAACATGCAATCAGCAAAAGTATTGTTTAGCTGTTTTTTCCCCTTCAAAAAGGTCAACTTTTACTATAATAAGTAATATGAGCTTGATTTTTTTTCTCAGTTATGTCAATTTCTTAAGGAAATTTCACTGTACCCCAGTCCTCAGCTAGGATAACCACATATTCCATGGAGTAGGACAAGTAATTCCAATGGGACTATTTCTGGCCTAAAGAGATCCCAATTGGTTGTTTTTGACTACCATTTTTGGATACTTACTGTAGTATGTTTAAAAATCAGTCAGGAAAGGACTTCTTTAGTATGTGTTCCTTCAGGGGAAAGACAAATGACTGCTTCTCTCAAGTGTATTTCAGACACTGTCACAGGCCTGCTGTAGCTTAATGGACAGCATTCTCCACTGTACTAATGTACATACTTCTCTAACGGAGCTCCGAATTTGCAAAAGTTTACCTGTTCTTTTACCCTACCAGTACCTCTCCCTTTTTACTTAATGTGTTCTGGTTTTATATAATGTTTATCTGTTTCAATATCTATGTCTCTCTGGTGCTTTCAATAGTCTCAGAGTGGGAAAAGGAGCAGTATTTCCTGTTTATACTTCATTCACCCTTAACTGATTGCTTAAAAGTAAGTACGATTCTTTCACAGTTCAACAGTGTTGTTGCTAGATATCTTCTCCATTTGAATATTAATGCAGTCAGCTGCATTAGTAAAATGTGCACTTGGTAATTTCAGCAGCCTGCATGAGAAAAATCCCACTTCTTCCAACAGATGAAGATGAAAAATAATCTCAAAAAATTCAGAAAGCCATAACAGAAACACTAGAGCAGATCCTCAGCTGACACTAACCAGCACAGTTAAGTGAGACACATCTCTTAATATCTACCAGAGATCATGTGGTATCTATCACCACCAAGCAATGCCAACATACTAGGGCAGATCTCTAGTTCTAACAATAAAGAGCGTTTACGTGCTGTGGGAAAAAACACAGGTTGGTAAAAGACACAGGTTGTACAATCAATAGTATTTTGCAACTATGATTCCAGAGCGTATCAGGATTAAAAAGCTGTAACACTTTTGCTGGTTGATAAAGGCAGGCCTGCTTTCAATGGCTGCCGAAAATCTACACTGTCCTCTGCATAAAGAAACCACAGATGTCCTTAAAGTCATCCTCAGCACAAGGAATACATTAAATACATATTTCGGGAGTACTTTAAAAGAACAGGTGATATACTAATAAATCAGGGTAGAAACAATTACGACAACTTTCTGTGTACTTGCATCCTATAAGAATTCAGCACTAGTAGGCAAGCAGGTAAGCACTGTAAGAAACAAATGAATTGCATACCCATAATTAAAAGCATCTGACATCTCCATACAAAGTATTCCTTTCTTAACGACTAATATCATAAAAAGGTCATAGCAGGTGGGAACAATTTAATAAAATGTCACAGAGCCCAGGAAAATGCTTGATTTTTGACATTATAATCACATTAAAGTGTCCTTAAAAGGCCTGTTTCTGTGTTTTGTTGTTGGGGGGGGGGTGTTAAGGCAAATACATACTAATTTTCTTGAAATTAGGCAAATCTATTTGATTTTATACTGAACACTGAAAAGCACTGAATTCCATAAAGAGCCATCACTAAATTGGAAGTGAGGTCATGTGACTTCTGTTTCTGATTGTCCTGCTGAGTCACTATATATAGCTCTGATCTCAGATATTATTTGCTCTGTGTCATTTTCACATCTGTAAAAGAGGGCTTCCTCACCTCATTGTAGTGACATGAAACTAAGCCAACAGCTGCATTTAGTACGCTTTGATGCCTTTCAAGACAAGGTGATGAGGTACAGCAAGAGTTCGTTCTGTGTTACTGCTTTTTATAGTACTGCAGAATTCAATCACTGACAACATGCTACTACAGGATGCAACCTGTATCAAGGAATCAACAGCAAAATCACTAAATATTTCCCTTTCCTACATTCTAGAAAATCTAAGTTACACAAGAGAATGAAAATGTTTGTTTGGAGCTTTTTTTTATCAGAAACCATCTTTAAAAATTGTTTCGTAATGAAGGCATCACAGAAAAGAACAAAGAATTGCTATCAGGGAAGCATTACTGTTCAAGGGCTGATCAAGTTGTTCAGCTCAGCTGGTTAAAGCCTGGTGGCAATATGTAACACCAAGGCTGTAGGTTTGATCCCTGTATGGGCCATTCACTTAAAGAGTTGGACTTGGTGATCCTTGTGGGTCCCTTCCAAGTCAGAATATTCCGTGACTTCTGTGAAGCTTCCAGGTGTCCAAGTGCTTCTGTCCTTATTTGGTGCTGCCAGTGAGCTACTGTGCAAACAGTCATTTCCCCTCTTTAGACATCTTGTCTCCATTTATACAATGTAGACAAAGTATCTTGGATGGCAAATACCAGAACAACAAATATCCATAAAACAGATGAGCTATTATGATTTCAAAAATAATCTATTAAGTTTGCATCTCTATGTCTGCTGTTTTTTCTACATTTAGGGGCTCTGTACGGTATTTGATTTTATGCCATATTGAATAAAGGTTACACAGAGATAGCTACTGAATTTATGATCAATAGAAAATTGCAAATTTTGTCTCCCAACCAATTCTATCAAATGATCACAACACATCAATAAAAAGCTCTGAATTGATGCTGTTTCCCTGCTTCATGCCCTGTTTAAGTTCCCTGGGGATGACAGATTCATTTAATTTGTTTTATTGAACTGTCTAGTTGCTTTTATTGGCAAATCCACTCATAGGCTGAAATTTCTCTTGGCGTTAGCATGGTCCTACTGGTCTATTTTTAAAATTAAAAGTGAATTTACTGTCATTTCTTATATAGTTTTCTGCTATGAAAACTCACATTTGTAAAGTGCCTTCACTAACACTTCTACAGGAAGTTTAAAGTTGCTGTTTTTCTTAAATGCACTTAAAAGAACAAATGCAGACAGCTACCATCAAATGGACAGTGTACTGCCCAGCTTCCACTGGGGAATTAAGGTCACATCACAGAATATAATTCTTGCAGGCTACCTGGAAGCAGAGAAGTGGCCAGTCACTTTCAAACCTCCTCCACTTGCCTGTTTGGCACAGAGGTATCCAAACAACAGCACTGAGGATATGAAATTTATATCCAAGGTTTAGTTTGCTTATATTATCAAAGTCCATGCCAGGCAATGTGAGGTATATGAAGTAGAGCAAAAGGAACAGCAGGAATTAAATTAATTCCAGTGGCAAATTTCCAGGGCCATGGAAAAAAATAAAAATCTGAACTTGGGTTTGGATAAAAATTAGATAAATGGCAGCAATTTTTTATGCAGCTGACTGATCTAGAATCCCATTATTTTTTTAAGTGGGAGAGGAGTAAATCTAGATGAACAATCTGAAGCCTGCAGTACTCAGAACCAGTAAGAATCAGTAAGGTTGGAAAAGACCATAGAGATCATCAAGTCCAAGTACTCAGGGGGGGGGTATCTCCAGGGTTTTTTGCAGGTGGTCAATTGATATATTTTATGCTCCAGTGAACTTCCCATTCTTCCTCTGAGTTTAGAAAAATAAGTAGATACTGCCTTCTCATTGTGGAAATCATAGTTATCTCCACTAGATTTCAAATACTCTTGCTAAGATTTGAAAGAGACTTTCTCCTCTTGGCAATATGTTCAAAAGTGGGTTTTGGTTGTACAGTGAATCCCCACTGCATCGCGACTTCTCCATTACGACCCCGTGCATTTGCGAAGCAAATTTTTCGCAATTATGATTCAGCCGTTTGCGAGTCAAGCCGCCCCACACATGCGCAATTGACTCTGCTCTGCAGAGGGGCGGTGCCGCGGTGCCTGTGGGGCGGGACTCACCCCGCCGTGCGGGGAGGGGGCTTGCAATGGCAGCGCTGTGTGCCCATCCCTGAACAGGGAAACTGCCTCACAAAAGTGAGGCAAGATGTGTGCTGGGAGGGGGCTTCTGTTCCCCCACCCACTGGGGTTGTAAGGGCAGCGCTGCCCCTCTCTCACGGGACCAGTGGATGTTAAAGGGAAAGAAACTCCCATACCAACCTGACCCCTCCACCCCCCCACCCTGTGGGCTTCTCCGGGCTGCTGCGGTCGCTCCCACAGACCAAATCGTGATTGTGCCTGCGTTGGCAGCCCCGCACGTAGCAGCTCGGGTGCGTGGGGGCGAGCACACGGCGCGGCGGCAGCTTGGGCGCGTGGGGCAGTGGGACTGGGGCACACAGTTTACTGCAGCTCGCAGTGGCGTTTAGAGACCTGTGACACCCTGACCCTGTCCCTGACCCGCTCCTCTGTGCTCTGCTGAGACCCAGCGCAGCACTACCACAAGACATGCCATTCCTTGTCACTCAAAGCCCAGCCAAAGCCCGGGCAGTGCTGTCTCTGCCGGGACTGGTGGATGTTAAAGGGAAAGCAACTTCAATACCAAAGCCCCCGTCCCGCCATAAGCGCACGGGGTGTCGCAATGTTGCAAAGTTAAGGCTTTTCCAGGCTCCAAGAATGCCGACCAGAGCTCAGGGACACCCCTTCCCCGCCACGGAGGCAGGCCGAGCCCACGCGGGGTGGCGCGGGGCCCCTGGGGCCGGCACGAGCACCGGGGCCAGGTCAGGGGGCTGGCAGGGGGGAGCAGCAGCGTGAGGTTTGGGCTGCAAGCACACATGGTCACAGCAGCCCCTCAGAAACGGTTCCTTTTGCTCCCCCCTGCTCACAGACCCCAAGGGGAGAAACAGAAAATTGTCCGCACCGCTCCAGTGTTCCGGGGGGTGGAGCAATGGGCGTGGCCTGCATGCATATTAACGACCTGCACTTCTTTGCGAGTTTAGCATTTCGTGACACCTTTGGCATGTCCCGTTCCTCGCGATGGACGGAGTATAACTGTATTTCCATTATATTTTTGTTGAAGTTGTTCTAGGAAGTATACAGTTCTGAAAATACAACTCATTGACCTACAGAAATCTGTATCATCCATTCCTTTGGAAATCCAGCTCTTCTGAGGCTTCTTCAACTACACAGTCATCAAAACAGTCTTAAGATTCTTCTCTGGACTTAAAAAACATGGTGGACTTGTGCAACCTCAAGGCAAATGCCACTTAACTGTTAAATTATCACGTTGTTTTTATTCTCAAAGCTAATAAAATAACTAACAAAGGTAAATATGTAACTTGGCAAAAGCATAAGGGAGTTCAGGGATTCTAAGAACAGCACAATTGAATGTATTAAAATAATGTATTAAGATAAATTATTCCTCTTACAAGTCTCTTTGCTCTGACTTCACACAAGAGGCGGTAATTTTTTTCCAGATACTGAAAAGTTCTGCAAAATTTTACAGTGAGCATGCAAAATGTCATCTTTCTAGACCTGTGCTCTAATTGCTAAGTGATATTCCCATGGCTTCACTAGCCCTTTCACCTACCTAAACATCTTGTTAATGTTAGCTGTATGACAAAAATCATATTTTGGATAGTGTAAGCAGGAAAAACAAGAGACTTAACTAGAATCTTAACCTAACCCTCAAATGTCTATCCATTGTAGAATCAATAAAAACAGTTATGTTAATTTTCCACTTATGAAGGAAGCACTCTACTTTTCAAATATTAGGTATCCAAGATATATAGGTCATGTTCTGTTGGACCATATGTTTTAAATGCTGAGGCCAGAGTTTAAAAAACACACATATTTTTAAATACTTCATGTATGTTTATCCATGTTCCATCAAATCTGTAGATGAGAAGTAAAAGTCCTAGTATAGGATTTACTTGTCAATTAGTCTATGAACTCCCATTCTCTCAATGCATCAAATCCACTTAAAAAAAAACTGACAAGTGGGATTTTTTTTTTTTTAATTTTAATCGGGAAGATTAAATTCCCATATAAAAAATATAATTTTATGGTCCAACTAAGTTATAACTTATGTGTGTGCTAGTTAAGCCATACACAGGTCATGAAATCAATTACACAGAATTTAGAAAGACTTTGACTCCAGATCTTGTTGTATTTGAACTAAGAGAATATCTTTTCAAGTAGCACAAGGAATAATGGAAGTAGACAAAGTTAGTATCACATATTTAGATACAAAAAAATACATCATTCTAAAACTGATTTTCCTGATTAGGATATTAGCAATTATTGAAAAGTCAAATGGAAGTCAGGAATGTAAAAATTCTTTAGTACTGCTTCCCACACTTATAAGAATGAAACTGTTCTCTCAGAAGATGATCCTAACGTGCTCACAGGGGGTCACTCCAGGCTACCTGTAGCCTCAAAGGGTTCTTTTTAACTAGGACAGAACAGTCCAGGATTCTTGGGTCTTTCTATTCCAGGTATATTCTTTACAGTTTTACTGGGTGTAAATTTAACTTATGAAGAAAAATTAAACAATCATTAGGGTAACAGATTCTTATGAGATGCTTTCAAGAACAATGTAGAAACTCCTGGTGAAAATATCCTTGCAATCCCAGCTACAGACCTACTACAAATTCATGCACAAGTGAAAATCACTTTCCATAAATATGTTACTCTGTGAAATCAATGGAATCCAATCAGTTTTGTATGTGTTTTCTGTTTCTAATGTTATGACAAACAAAAATCTAACAGATGGCAACATCTTCCAAGGATTTTTTTAAAAACCTATATATTTATGCTTTTTTGTGTATACAAATAGCTACGTATCTCCAAATCTAATTAAGCAGGACTGAAAATTCTCACATTAATGCCCACTGAACAATGATTTGGTGTGGGGGTCAATGCCACTGTCAGGCCAGAAAGGTCACCTGAAAAGGTAAGATTTTGCCTGAGCATAACCACAAACATATCCCCATAGTAAATATCTGATCTCATACAAAAACTTCTGGATCTCACTATCAGGTGACCTTACGAAGCTTTCAAAATTGCCTTTTAAAAAAAAAATTAAAAATTTAAAGTCAAATGACTATTTTTCAAATGAAAAATTAAGAAAGTAAGAATATGCTATTTTGTAACATTTTTTGCACCACTCTGATGCAAAAATGCCTTATGCTTTAAGGGGAATTTTTGCAGGTTTATTAGTTTATAATGCAAACGAGCACCTTGGGTATTTTTAAATGAAAATGAAGGTAGGAGTAAAACTAGGTGAGCTGTTTAGTTTATACCATCATAGGAACCTGCATTTCTAAGCATTTGTTTCAGGTAAAGCTCTAACTTTTATACAGTGCTAGTGGCAAATGCTATAGTGACAATGAAAGTGACCGAAATACACGCTGAGGCTTTTTGCAAGTAGCATCATGATATGCAGCATGCTTCTATGATAGGAGCTATCCCTGGTGCATCAATCATACACAAGAAGACTAGAACCGGATTTTCAATCCTCTTATCTCATCCCCCAGTGTCTCCTTGCTCTTCTATTTTTTATAGAGAGGAGAGACACAAGGTTGCCACAAGATTATTTCTACAGCAGCTTCAACTCCCCCACTGGTTTTCTACTCAGTGTCTCTGACTGACACTTAGTTCTGGTTCAAGGACAAGGACAGGACAGACTTCTGAGGGCCAATCAGTGGAGCATGCCACACGCTGTAACTGAAAAATACCATGCTTCTGCAATAATAAGAGGGCATCATTTTTAGTGGAAAGCGGTGCTAAAGAGAACTGTGAGTAATAAGTAGCTTCATTTATTTTTATGGCACCAGACTTAACATGGTTAAAATAAATGAACCTGAGATACAGAATTTGAATCCTGTCATTCAGCAATGTTCAGATCAAGGTTAACCCCCCATGTTTTATTTTATCTGCAGTGCGTGAGACCTTTTCAGCCACATCTGATATCCTGCTGTGCCTTCATCCAAGTTCCCGTGGTACAGAACAGGTAAGGTTGGGTCAGCTTGAAAGGGACCACAGTGGGTCATCTCGTCCAACCTCCCTGCTCAAACAGGGTCATCCTAGAGCACATGGCACAGGATTGCATCTAGATAGATCCTAAGTATCTCCAGTGAGGGAGACTCCACAGCCTCTTCGGGCAATCTGCTCCAGTACTCAGTCACCTGCACAGTAAAGAAGTTCTTCCTCATATTCAGTGTAACTTTCTGTGCATCAGTTTCTGCCCATTGCTTTTTGTCCTTATAGACATTGATTAGGTCCCCCCTCAGTCATCTTTTCTTGATGCTAAATAGTCCCAGCAGCCTTAGCATCTCCTAAGGGAGATGTTCCAGTTCCTTCATCATCTTGTGGCTTGGATGGGTTTACAGTGGACTGGATCAGGAACTGGTTTGATAACAGAGCTCAGNGTTGCCCTTTGCTGGACCCTCACCAGGAGCTCCATGTCTCATGTAAGAGAGAGCCCAGAACTGGACACAGCACTCCAGATGAGGCCTCAACACGAGTGAGCAGAAGGGCAGAATCATCTTCCTCGACCTGCTGGCAATGCTATTCCTAATGCACCCCAGGATACCACTGGCCTTCTTGGGCACAGGAGCACACAGCTGGCTCACGGACTAGTTTGTTGTCTACCAGGACTCCCAGGTCCTTCTCCACACCTCAACACGAGTGAGCAGAAGGGCAGAATCATCTTCCTCGACCTGCTGGCAATGCTATTCCTAATGCACCCCAGGATACCACTGGCCTTCTTGGGCACAGGAGCACACAGCTGGCTCACGGACTAGTTTGTTGTCTACCAGGACTCCCAGGTCCTTCTCCACAGAACTACTTTCCAGCAGGTTGTGCCCCCCTGCCTGTATTGATGATTGGGTTTATCAGTCCCTAGGCGTACATATACCTTTGTTGAACTCTAGCTCCTCTCTGCTATCTCTCCAAGCTCCTGTTGAGGTCCTTCTTAATGGGAACACAGCACTCTGGGGTACTGGCCACTCCTCCCAGCTTTGTGTCATCAGTGAACTTGCTGAGGAGGCACCTGCCCCTTCGTGCAAGTCATTGACTAATAATTTACACAATACTGGGCCCAGTACTGACCCTTGGGAGCCATCTCTAGTGACAGGCCTGCAACTAGACCCTGTGTGACTGATTACGACCCTCTGAGCCCTGCCACTCAGCCAGTTCCCAATCCACCTCCCCATCCACTCATCCATTCCGTACTTCCAGAGTTTATCTATGAGAAGGATGTGAGAGATGGTGTCAAATGCCTTTCTGAAGTCGAGGCAGACAACATCCACTGCTCTCCCCTCATCCTTGCAGGCAGTTGTTTCATCATAGAAGGCAATCACATTGTGGAAGGCACACATACAGGCACAGCACAGCAGGCTAGCATTAGTAAACCTGAAAAGTGTCCAATTCGCACACATCTCAGGCCATGTCATACTATTAAGTACTTTCCTTAGGCTCTTTTTTATGGAAACTTCTCGAGCAAAACAATGCAGGATGTACTTACAAAACACCTACACTTCTATATAGTACATGTTCCCCTACCTCCCTAAAGAAAGCAAAACGTGGTTAATCACCTGTGGACACCTACCTGAGCAGACAGTGAACCAATCTAATGACAGCTGTCCTTAGGGTCCCCACTGCTGAGCAAAGAAACAAAAGCATCAAGAGGATTTGCCTAAGGTCACAAAACAAATGAGTAGCAGAAAGACACTAAATATTAGTTTCTCATTTTACCTTCCCTTTTGTCTGTGATGTCTAATGGGAAGTTTGGGAAGTTACATACCTTCCAAAAGACAGGTGAATGTATTTAGAAACTCTTCATATGACTGCTCATGGCTATTAATAAAGTGATCAAGGACACTCTTCTCTAACAGTTGTTCTCCCATGATCCACACCTTGAGAGTCAAACACTTCTGTAATAGAAAGAAAAGAGCCATATATATCTGCAGGCAGAAAATAAATCAACAGAGGAGTCCTTAATTCTTACGGATAGGCACCAGGAAGACAATTTTTTCTTCTCTCCATGTGAAGTTCTGATCTTGTCAGTGGAACTTCACACAATGCCCCGAAAAATTTGTATGTTCACTTGAATTTAAGTACAAAGGGAGAAACTGTAATCACCTATGCCTGAAATTTATGACCTCAGGTAATATGGGTCACAGAAGTGCCAACTTCTCTCAGTGGTGTTCATTTCCTCATTTTAGGTTGCTCAGTCTTTCAAACCCTGCCTTCTTTGCAGAAACAGAGACATCACGCGCATGTTGTGTTTGACAACTGGGACACCTGTACACCAAAACTTGGACTGAATCCATCATTCTCCAGATGCACCACCATCAAAGCCACTAACCCAGATTCTGGACAGCATCTTAAATCACGAGAACATGTGTGTGTAAACTGAGACAGCACACAGGACAGGGAGATTATGGTGGATATCAAGGTTATCAAGGTTACCAAGAGGACCACTCTTGAAAAGGGAACAAATGCTGAGCGAAAACCACAGAGTCTTTTCTGACTTGAAAGCTCCGCTCTTTAGTCACACAGCAACAGCTTTCCAGCCCATCTTCATCACTTAACCAGACTCTACAGGAAATACTGGCCCTGAAACAGCTCTCAGTGAAGTATGCTGAAGCTCATCTTGCCCCTTACTTACAAATGCTGTGTAAATGCATTTTAACAGTTGTGTGATGATAAACAGTTACTCATATTACTAGTTTTTTACACACATAGGTCCACACTACTAGAAGCAGAAAAACAGAGGTGAGGGTGTGGACTGGCACACTGTCTCACACAGTAGCAACTTAACTAAAAAATGTGAATTATCAGTTTTCATACATAAACATGATAGATATACAAAAACGCATTAAGTATACACTAAGTGCTTCATTTACATGAGTCACTGTGTTTCCTCTCTTGATTTACCATAGTATTAAGACGCGGATTTTGGGGATGAAAGCTTAATTCTTCAGCAAAACTTCAAATCTACTACACTAAGGGAAGGCTGCCAACCTGATTTTAAAGTTAAATAAGACTGAAAATAATTGTTCACAGCCCAGCAGGAAAATAAAGCATGATTTCTAATGTAAAACTCTAATTTTGTTGGATTGCCTGCTTGTAAGGAAGACTAATGTTCTGAAGATATAAAAATACATGCACATCCACATGTCCTGAAGTTTAAGTTTTCAAATGTTTCACAAAAATCAAACCAGTATTAATCTCTCTGTGGACTGACCAAGCAGAATGTAATTCACCAAACTCTCAGAGTGGTTTACATACTACAGTTTTAGAGGGAAGCAATGCCTTCTATGTATTTCTTATTATGGCTAAGTTATTAAAATCATTACATAAGATGATGTGATGATACAAAATAATGCAGTGATTTTTAAGGCTACTATAAAATAATTTATATATATATATATATATAAACAAGAAAATGTTAATGACAAATTTTTGTTTTTCTTTGCCATCCGGTGTCTAGGTTCTCCAAGTCTCTTATAAACACTAATGAAATAAACCTAACAATACTACCATGAGGACGAGCGAACTATGTATTATCCCCCAAAAGAGGTTAAAAAAAAAATGAGTCACCAGAAACCTAAATGACTTGGAAACAGATCAGCAGAGGGCTGACAATAAAGCTTAGATTACTATACTCTAAAATGCTCTAGGGAACTAAAAAGCTAATACGCAGTTTGAGGGAATAGTTATAACTTTAATGAAGCTGAATGACAGCTTTCTTAGTGAATGCCATGTTCTACAGACATCTGATCAAAAGCCTGAGAATAAGCATCCAGATCAGGTGGTACCAAAATTATATATTTCAATTCTTACTCTGCTGTGCAGCGTCTACTTCCTACAGAACTTGGGAAACTTCACTCCATGTTTTCCCTTTTATAGCTATTATTTATCTACAGAATCATCTCCTCACAGAGAGGAAAAACCAGCTAGATCCTGATGAAAACCTATGTTCTGTCAGAAAAACAGCCATTTGCTCAAACAATAGCAAGGAGAGACTGGCAGCTAGAACTACCTGTGTCCCATTTTCAATTACTCTGAAGAACTGCAGGGTGCTATAGCATCACCCTAAACGAAAACAAGCACAGGGGAAGGTATTTGGAGAACATTTACTCTCCCTGAAACTGAACATACGGTTACAATGAATGGTACAATAACGGTGTTCAAAAATTTATCTCAAATTATCAAGGTTTTGGTATTTTTCATTTTCATTCCACTTTCCTTTTCTGCTGCTCTCTTAAATGTCTCTTGAGTCTCTCTTAAATGTCGCACTGTGTCAGTTGCACAGAAGTTTTGTGATATGAACAGCTGAAACCAGGCTGACCACAAGACTCTCACCTTTGCTAAAGAGCTAACCACTAGACCTGGGCTTCATGAAAGCAGTCACAGGTTATTCCGAGTTGGAAGGGACCCACAAGGATCATCTAGTCCAACTCCCAGGTGAACGCCCACACAGAGATCGAACCCACAAACCTGGAGCCATGAGGTAGGTTCCACTTTAAGTAAACAGCTTCAGCGATCACCCAATTCACATCCTCAAGGCAATGACTTCTGTAAACTGACTTGAAAAAATGTACAAAAATGGATTGTAATCCCCACAATTTGTAAAATGGATGCAATGAAACCTCCAAGAATTAAATGACTGCATTGTTCTGCTAGAGAGAAGCTACTACTAAAATAAAAAACTTATCTTCTTTTTCCCAAAAGCCTTCAAGGTGATTTGGAGCTTGCAAGGAAAGTAAAGCAAGGATATCTGATCTTTTCCTTGTGCTGGCTTTGGGTAGTCTGAGTCAAATATCAGTAAGTGATGCATTCAAGCAGCAACTCTTTTCTTCTTGCATTTCACTCCTGCTCATCCATCCAAATGACTTTAATGAGGTTTCTTGAGGTGATCATTCATTAAGCCTTGCTGATCATCAGCAGACTGTGCAAAATCAATTTCATTTCTCAAAACACAGTCTTCTTCCCAGCAGTTTTAAGGCAATTCAAAAATCTCTGCATTGAATCAGAGGCAGGTCAAGTGAGTATTAGCACGATTTTAATTACAGTGATTAGTTCTATTAAACAACACAAAATGTGACGAAATACAGCTTCCTGGTTTATGCTGCATTTTCCAGTCCTTTATTATGTTTCTTTTAAGTATAATATAGGCAGTAAAAGAAAAATCAAGATTCTGAATTTTTAAATGGAAAGAGCAATAAGCTAAGTCTCTATACAAACTCACTAAAATCCTACATAATTTTATTTTTCAGGAGGAAAAATACTTCACTGGCATTTCTGCCATAGGCTCAAGTCAGATTTTCACACTATGAATATGCCCTCCCAGAAATCATTCTCAATTTAAAAAACAGATTATTTATAAATAGTTTTTTATCAATCACTCATAGGTTCACAGAAAACCTATGTCTTCAAAAATCAGACTGAACACAAACACATATTTTTTTAATCTTATACGCTCTTACCAGATTATCTGCCTGATTTTTTTTCCCTATAGAATTATCACAGGAACTACACCTGTCACAATTAGCTGCTTTCAAAGGGGACTTTAAATGTATTTCTGATCTAACTAACCTCTCATAAAAGTAACCCTAAGCAACAAGTATTTCTGAAACTGTCATCCATAAAGGTTTTACATGTCAATCTGCACTGAATTTGGACCCTGATTCTGGGGACTCTCTTGGCCTGGCTCGTTCAGCAACGAGTGATTGGGTGGGCTGGCAATGCACAAATTGTCTCTGCAGGTTGGCTGCTCGTGTAGTTCAGCAATACCACAGGTGTATAGGCAAGTCTTAAGTATGCAATAAATTCTCAGGAGACTAAGTACAGAATCAAAGCTGGTTCCCATCTACTCAGGATGATGAGAAAACACACTGTGATTCAGGACATTAGAGTGCTCTCCAACCTATTACAGAAGCTAGGTAAGAGCAGGGTGGCTCCAACAAAAAAACCCTGTAAAATCCCACTCTGCTCTCAGACAACAGTATTGTAATGGTCACCCCACATAATACATGTACTCAAATCTTTGTGTAAAGCTTGCCCAAGGAAACCAGTTTAGACACACCAAATGAGTGACCTATGTCCTATATTATTAGCATCTAAAGTAAACTCAACCTGTAAAAGCAGGGAATAGTAGTTTTGAAGGAAATTATGTCATTTCCACTTCTTGCTGTCTTACCACTGTTTACCACATCAATTAATCCAGGAGGCCCTAAAGAAATGTGGATTTGCTACAACATTCTTACAGGAATGAAAAAGAGTAAGCCTGTATCAGACGAGCGCAGTCAGAATCAATTTAAGCCTATCTAGGTGCTGGTTGCTCTCAGAAAGGCCACCACCACATTTTCGTCCTCTACACCCTCTGGTTTTTCACTCCAGTCCATCTCTTGGTCAGACAAAATAAACTTCCAACATAAAGCCTGAAACTAAATCGAGCAAATCCAGTTTGTTTTTTAAATACACATTTCCCGGTCTGCCTTACAGCCATATGATTGTGAGTGTCTGTACAAGCAGACAGTGGGAACATGCAGAGGGAGCAAGGGAAGGAGGCAGAATTGCCCTTTTGGCAGCTTATCATAGTTGTTTATGCAAACGTGAAAGCACAGCTTCATCAGGAACACCCCTCACAAATGGCCTGGAACGTTGTGCTTCCCCCACACTAGCAAAAGCAGTTGTTACCAGGGCACTCCTACACTCACCACAGCTAGAGCCAGAGCCTGGAGTACAGATCATCAGCTCTCACGGAGCAAAGAGGCAAGCAAAATCTGGCTGTTAGATATGGACTGTGGTCGCTAACTTAACAAATACGCCAGGATGGTGCTTTAAAAGTGGGGTAAGTGAAAGGAAGGAGTGAATCACCCGTACAGGGGATTGAACCTGTAACCTTGGCCATATTAGCACCAAGCTTTAACTGTGCTAACCTCAATTCCAGCCCAAGAAAGACATAAAACATTTTCAGACAAGTCAGCAGAGGAAGGTTACCCATTTTCCTCAAAGCAGTCAACTGTTTCCCTCTTGTCTAGACATCCGAAAAGCTACAGCTGCAAAAGAAAGCCCTCCCTGCTCTACTATCCTGCCCTACTTTTGTCCCTCCTCCTCTCTAGTACTCACCACCTGTGGGAGGCAGAGGTCCAGGGAGTGAACCCAAGTGCAGCAACCCCTGCCCACAAGCAGGTGCAGGTCAACTGAACTAGGGGAAGAAACTAAAAGCTTCAATTACAAAAAAACAAAAACTTTCAGATGAGGTTCCTTCCAGCATCTCTCAATTCAATGTGATCTACAACAGCTAATCCTGTTAAAATCAACTGGATGTTTGCCATTGCCTTCAGCAGGAGACCTTAAGGGCACACACTTAATGCATCAGCAATTTGTGTGGATGGGAGATGCATTTGCTTGCCTAAGTGCATTACTGAGCCTGAGCACTAACCTCTGCGGTGGACAAAAATATGTGCCTCTCTTGCCCAGCTCATATGAGCTTTTAAGGGACATATCTAAGGGCGTTAATTGCAAGCAAGCACATTGATCCTGTTTGATTTCAGTGCAGTTATGTCAGTCCCACACCTGAGCAGAAAGAGTTTTATAAATGAATTTCCAATGGCTTCAAAAGCATCTCCCACCAAAGCACGATAGCCACTGTCCCCTGAAATGTCATCATTCTGGATTTGGCAGCCAAAGCAGAGCTGAATTCAATCAGCTGTTTTAGATAAGACTTCCAAATAAAGCCCTGTCCCTCACATGTCAAGTACTGTTTACTGTTGCTTTTAGATGAGACACAAAATTTAAGCCTGTGCTGGATTCCCTGTGCCCTTTTTCACAGGTCTCAGCCCATGGGTCCTGATTCAATATCCATCATATTTGCATTCTGCCTGGCAAACCCTATGCAAATGAGTAAGGCGGCCTTCCCTTTCCCTGCTGAGCTGGAATGCATTACTGGACCCACAGGAAGCCAGCTACATTCCTGCTCAGAGATGACCATCTTTGATTGCAGAAAATATGCTGAAAAGCCTGGAAAGATCTGAATGAAATTTTAAATTATTTGGGATGAAGATGCAAACCACAGATTATTTTAAGAAATTAATTGTAGAATAAAATCAAGTGAAACAAGGCATTTCCATAACAGGGAGCAATCTGCTGAAAATATACTACCTTTGTCAATGTCATTAAAACAGAAATTGTGAAGGAAAAGTCTGTTTCTTCATTTTCACATGGGTTCTCTGCCAGTTAAATTCAGGATAGAAATCCAAGATGCTCTTGTTATGACCTGGACAGTTTTGAACAAGATTTTCCTGCTTTGTAGATACATTATTCTGAAGCTACTCGCTGCAGCTTCTCCAAAGCACTTTGTCATTGGCAGTTACAGAGACTAGATTGAACAGACCATGTCCTCATCCAAAACTGACATGCTGTCACCAAGAAACTTTAATTTCTCCATCTTCTCAAACACAGTAACTGGAAAAAGAATTTCTGAAGATAAGGAATGTCAACTGGCAGAAAGAGAGTAAAATGAATGTAAAATATTAAAGTGACACAATTGGGTGTTTGGATTTTTCACTTACACATTTGTATCTTTTTTCCAGTAAATCTCTGATTATAGACCCAAGCAAGGGTCAGATTACGTCAAATACTTAGAGAAGAAGCTGTCAGGTATTATCTAGGCCCTACTGAAAACATATATAAACATGATCTGAATGTCTTTAAATTTGAGGGATGTTCTTCAGCATCCAACTCAGCAGAACAGTCACCTTTTATGTTTTTTTCAGCAGAGAAGGACAAAGCCCATGTGGATACTACAGGGCACACTGCCTTAGCACTGCTATATTTCAGATGAAAAATGTCACCACATCCTATCTGCATTACAGTTATTCAAAGTCTCAAGACAATTTTTGCAAACATTTGGTGAATTTGCTTCGCCGTACTAATCAAATTCCATTTCAAATTCCTTCTATTTCTATTCTCACAGCAGTTTCAAATGGGAGTTATTTCTAAAATACTGTGCAGCACATGTTGTAACACAGGAATGAGTGAAGTAGGGCCAGGAAAACAAAAGCAGGAAGCTGTGAAGAGTGAATTGTTTTCCAGGTTTTTCTGTTTATTTGTTGTGCTATGTTATGCAAGTCGCTTATCCTCTGCGTCCAGTACTGATAGCTATTGAAAGGGTATGTTCCCAGAGGATTTCCCAGGGTCTAATTATTTTTTGTTGGAGAAAAGCACTGTGAAAGTGATGAAAAATGCCACAGAAGGGTGCAAAGCTGTATTAGTATTTCAGGTCTGTCTGATCAGAAAGCCACTGAAGCAGAAAAAAAAGACATTTCTAATTACTTCAGTGAACTTTGAATAGGACTTTCAGTCAGCCCTCACTCAGTGAATTGCATGCATTTGTCTTTTGCTTTGCTGTGTTTCAATGCCATTGCATACTTGCAGCAGAGCACTCCTGGGGAAGGCTGAAGTAAGCCAATCAGCAAAAATTGTTTTCTTTTACTAGCTATCAAAATTATTTTTCCTTTTAACTCAAAATTTATTTAAAGTTACATTTTAAAATAGCACTGAAATATTCTGAAAAGATCATGAAGTTGATAGGTTTAGCAGTGTAAAAAAATTAAACTCTACAGAAGCGTATGCTGCAGACATTTACAGTCTGAAGGAGGCATCTACTGTCACTCTGAACTGTACAACTGCAAAGAGTTAAAGTTTCTGGAGTCTGGTGGGTTTCTTGTTGTGCCATCTGAAGACAAGAGAGGAAAGGGAAAAAAAAACCAGTCACAGCCAGTTAGCCACAGTAGATCAAGTTCTCAGGAGCACATCTGCAAATTAAGCAGATAGATTCTCCTACATCAGGCTGTCTCTCCTTGCCACAAGCCCTCTGTGCTGTCAGAGAAGATTCCTCAAATTGCTCACATTTGAATCCCAATTATACAGAAAGATTTTGGAGGACGCAAAAAACCCGCTATCAGCCAGGTATGTCTAAATTACTGTTTTGCCCAAAGCAAACTTGGTTGATACACTTAGTAAATGTTTTGAGAAATACTATATAAAAAAATTCCTTCCTTAAGTCTGTTTATGGAGGACTTCAAAGCTCTCTTAAGTGTCCAGATATGATTTTGATTGTGGAGAATTTGGAAACAGTACTTCCTTTTCAGAGCTATGCTTTTCCATTTTGGAAATGAAAAAGCAGGTCAGAGGAAAAAAAACACAATACTGCAAAATACATTTAGTTCTACCAAGTTTAAAATCATTGGAAACTACTGAATTTAATGGTCAGCAATGGGCATTTAACAACTAAGACTCCATGTTATCCTGCAATCCTTTCTCTCAGTGACCAGTCAGTACTGCTCAAATATCCTATCTTTGTGTCAATGAAAAAGGGTTCTCTGGGTTTGCTACAGTTCATAAGAGCAACTCATTCATCATTCATTATTTGGTAGCATTCAAATTACTGTGAAATTATTATGAATATGGTACTTTTAATGTTGAAAAATATGAGATGTCACACTAAACAGCAGCACTGATTATTTGTTGTTCTCCTGATTAAAATGTTTCTGTTACCTGATCCGGTAATAGGCAAAGCACACACGTGAACACTTTCTACACGGATCAAAGAAGACAGTAAGTAGTAAAAACAGTTTGGGACTCAGCACCTAAACATTGTAATCTAGTGACATTTTATAAACCCTACATTTACTAGGACCTAGGACACAGAACCAGTGGGAAAGCTGCCTTCCGTAAGAGAAGCCAGAAGACAAGGAATATTCAAGGGTATATGAAATGTCACTTGATGTTTAGGTGACTGAATCATACCCCTTGTTTCTAAAAGACATTCATCCTCTTCTCTGTGAACACTTAATACAGTTTATGAAATGATACACCACACAAAATTGTAACTATATCCAGCTATTTCCATATTAAGTAGATTTCAAATTACATCAGCTAATGCTTTTAAAAAGCATCTTCTCTTCATTTGATCCTTCTGTAGATGTATCTCTCAATGAATCCATCTAAATCTGAATTCCTTGTAATTTCTTCTTGCTGTATAACAACTAGGTATTACCTGAAACAAACCTGCTCAAAATACTGTTTGATTACAAAATAAAATAGTGGACAATATTAGTTTTCTTTTTTCTACTAGCTTAGCTTCCACCTGAGGTCTCTACTGCTCAAATAAAGGGGTTATAAAAGTAATGTTGAGATTCTCGCTTATATCTGTATAATCCTTGCAGCTTCACCTTTTATAAAAATAACAAATACAATGAAGCATGACTCCAATCACCACAACTGGTAATTGTTTATGTAACTCCACCTTTCGCCATTCATTCATCTTTACTTGTAATGACTTTTCCCGGTATCTTGTGTTGCACCACAACAAAAACATTTGTGTATTTCCCACCCCACTAACTCTAATGCTAATCTAACTCCACAGTGACACAGTTTGCAGCATAAAACCACAAAAAACACTTTAAATTCTTTGGTTATAAGGTTAGACTTTTACCTGCTGGGTTCCCTGAAGCTGCTCAGGGTCAGATGAGCCATGGCCCAAAGGAGTCAGTCGTATTGGAAGGTTAGAGGTGAAGGTCAGCACAGCCACAGAGCAACAGCACTGTATTAACACACTGTAATTATCATGAGAAAGCATAGAAAGCCAAAGCACTTCCAGCAAGTGCCTAAGGAGTTATGTCTGTCAAAAAAACCTCAGATAAATATTCTCTCCATTACTTACAGAGGTGCTTGTTTATGTAAAGTTCTAGAAATACTAAGACATGACCAGGAGGAAGTGTGTTTAAGTGTCCTTAATTAACCAGTAAATTCTGTGTATCTATCAATCTCACTTTTAATCATTTTCACTGATCTTTTCTCCACTCTATATCTGCAGACTGCTTAGATTGTATACTCTCCTTAGATTGTATACTGAGCAGAACTGAGTACTGCTCAGTATTCAGGGAATATCTGTGACACCATGGATGCTAGTAACAGTCATATTTGGAGATTCTTTAAATGTATGTAAAAAATTAAGTTGCATACCAACATGTCAATTCTTTGTCATTTTTAACACTATTGTTAGACTTCAGATATAAAGTCAAATGTAGAACACTATTGTTACACAATAAAGAACACTAATTTTTTTGTTTAGAACACTAATTTTCTTATGGCATCTTCAGTATGGAAGACATTTTACCATTCTAAAGATCGTGTAAAAATGAAGCAGTAGCCAAACAACAGGAAAGAAGAGACAAAGGATACCTAATCCAGTAAACTCAATTTAGTGCAAGCTTAAGAAACAAGCAGCAGAGATTCCTGTTTAGCACATCACCTGAAGGTAAATAACCTGTCAGATCTTTCTTCATGCATAATAAGAACAAAACCTGCTGTGTATACTGACATGCTCAGAACAGGGTTCACTTAATTAACTTGTAATTGAATTTAAGAGTGCAGTACTTCTGAAAATTAATCTAAATGTAGAAAAAACTACCACCTTCAGGGCAGAGGCATTAGGACTGGCTGCAGAGTGAAGAGAACTTGACCATGATCTCCAGATGATTCCACACCTTGCAATGTACTGGAAGACAGCTATTGTATGGATTGTTTTTCAAATAGACTCAGTAATGGTTGTACCTACTCTGTGTGCTCTGGCCTAAGCACATCTCACTTTTGAAAACATTCCATGCCAGATCCTTATTTTAGCAAGCAGTTTGCATACCAGTTTGCAGACAGGCAGTGCAGGAACATGGTACAACATGGCAATTTGGTGTAGTCAGTGTCATCGGTTCCCATCTTTTTTCAGTGACTCTTTCTGTGCACAATGTTGTTCCAGACTCCTGAGGTTTTGATGTCACATAACAAGAGAATACTGATCCTTCCTTAAAAAGGAAACCCTGTGTGTCTAGCTTTGGTTGTTACAGCAAAATGAAAAGAAGGAATACAGGAAATATGAATCATAAGTACTTCAAAACAAGGAATTACATTTTAAAACTTAGTGGGAATTAGGTTTTTTTCCTAACATCCAGTTCACAACTTTAAATTCCAAGGATTTGGCAAAGGCTGGGACAAAGAACTTGAACATTTACTACAAGGCCAATGAAATGGCCAGTTATTTTCCTCCCTGCCGTCCGTGCTCTGCAAATCTCTTTCAGTCTTACTACTCAGGCTGACTACATACACTCTTTTAGGTTTTTGAACAAACAGGTTTACAAAGGTAATAAAATACCTCTTGAAACCTACTCATGAAAGCGTGTGCAAACAGCAAATATGAAAGATAAAAGAATTCGACCACTCTGAAAACACACCTCAGCAAGATTCACAAGCCATCCAGACCTCTGAGTGGGCTGTTCAGCACAAGTGTGACAGTCACCCTGACACGAACAGCCTCCTCCGCTTCAGTGGTACCTGCACGGTTAGAAATACAGCAGGCATCGCCTGCTTCTTAATGTAGTCAACAAGGCTTGATTCTTTTTTTCCTGCAAAACGTGCAACTGAAGGTTGCATTCGGCTGTGGAGGCACTTACTTCAACCCACTGACTACGGGGCCCTCGGGGCAGGGAAGGGGTCCCCGGCCTCCCGCCGCCCCGGGGGAGCCCCAACCTCCCAGGACGCGGCACTGGGAGCGCCGCGGGCGGATGCGGCTCCCGCAGCTCCCAGGGGCCCAGGTCGGGGGATGGTGCCCAGGCGGCCTGAGGCATCCGGGCGGCTCCAGAGCAGCAGCCCGGCACCCCCGCCCGCCTCGGAACGACAAACAGGCTGGA
>WEKX01022410.1:1847-16842 GCA_013390025.1 Pitta sordida
CGCCTGCTCCTGTGCCTTCATGAGCTCATTCTTAAAGTATGTCCAGCCCTCCTGGACCCCTCTGCTGTTAAGGGCTTTTTCCCATGGTACCCTCTCAATCAAGTTCCTAAACAGCCCAAAGTCAGCCCTCCAAAAGTCGAGCATGGAGGTTTGATTTGTGCCCCTTCTTGGCACGTAGCCGACTTGGTGCAATTCAAGTGAAATCCAGTTTGAGGGTAAGTCATATAAGTCAATATATCAATGAGGCCTGTATTTATATAAAATCCCTACCTGGACACTGGCATTTGTGATAATCTCAAAGTCTCAGTATAACATACTGTACAGAGCTGAGAATCCAGCATTGCCTCTATTAAATTGAATGTTTAGGAATGCCTGAGAAAGTACATTGGAATGGGATATATCTTTAAGGATATAAAATATGTTTTAAGAACAAGACTTCTAAGAAAAGAGATATGTGCAAAATATTTTTCTTGTCAGGGGCATAGAACAGTATAAAGCTAAAATAGATGAAATCGTGAAAAATATAAGGAGGAAGGGGATGGCTATGAGTGATTACATCACATAATTTTAGTCCTACATGGGACTGTGTCTTATATGAGCAGAAGGCTTGAATTGACCCTTGTTGCACCAACTAGATGTTTCTGTGCTTTGTTTCAGTAAGAACAGAATACAATTACTCCTTAATTACTCTTTCTTCAATAACATAATGAAGGCTTTCAAAGGAGACTTTTTCTCACTTTCTTTTTCCACAACTTTGAGTAGCACAGTTTGTAGAATTTGTAGGTTGTTGTTGACATAGCTTTTATTTTTAGCATGTTAATACTCTTCTGATTTGATATGTAGAATACAATTAACAGAAAAGACATCCCAGCCTAATAGATTTCACCAATACAATGAAGTTTGTTTAGAAGGGTAAGAAAGCTATTTTACATCCCTGGAGAGCTGCTAGTACACAGGAAGAGGTTTTTGCACAATGTAACTTTTTTAATGCGTTTCAGGCTTTTGTGTCTACTTACGCTAGTGTGTATTGAAAGTGTCAACAAGAAATGTTAACTAAAGCTTGCTTATTTAGTTTACTGAACATCTTTCACAACTGTATTGTATTGTATATCTAACCTATTCGACAGCATCCTTAAAGAGGTCTTAAGGGCCTCACATTTAAATGATGCAGGAATTTATCTGTGAATTCCTTAGCATTTCTTGATCAGTTAAACCCCCTCCATCGTGAGGAAAGGGACAGGCCAAAGGTGTCGCAAAACATTAAACTCTCAAAGAACTGCAGGTCATTAATATGCATGCAGGCCACGCCTATTGCTCCACCCCCCAGAACTCCGAAGCGCTGCGGACAATTTTTTGTTCCTTCCCTTAGTCTGTCTCGGCACAGGTGAGCAAAGGGAACTGTTTCTGCGTGGCTGCTGTGACCGCATCCCAAACCCCACGCCGCTCCTCCCCCAGACCCCCGGCTCGGTCCGACCCTGGTGCTCACGCCGACCCTGGGGGACCCGCGCCAGCCCGCGCGTGCTCTCTCCGCCTCCACGGCGGGTAAGGGGCTCTGGCAGCATTCTTGGAGCCTGGAAAAACCTGAACTTTGCAACACTGCAACACCCCGTGCACTTATGGCAGGGGGGAGTCGTTGGTATGGGAGTTTCTTTCCCTTTAACATCCATCAGTCCCAGCAGAGGCATCACTACCCAGGCTTTGACTGGGCTTTGAGTAACAAGGAATGGCATGTCTTGTGGTGGTGCTGCGCTGGGTCTCAGCGGAGCACACAGGAGCGGGGCAGGGAGCGGGGCAGGGACCGAGTCAGGGCTCTAAACACCACTGCGAGCTGCAGTAAATCACGCGCACCAGGGAAGCCCACCGCCAGCGTGTGCTGGAGCCGTCCGCTGCCGCGGGACTGTCGCCCTCCTAGCACACAGCTTGCCTCACTTTCATGAGGCAGTCTCCCCCTTCAGGGACAGGGGGCACAGTGCTGCCATTGCGAGCCCCCTCCCCGCAGGGCGGGATGAGTCCCGCCCCACAGGCACTGTGGCACTGCCTCTCGGCAGAGGAGAGTAAAACTGCACATGCATCTGCGCATGCATCAGGCAGATGGGCTCGTGGACTGCTGAATCACATTTGCAAAAAAATTGCTTAGCAAATGGGTGAGGTCGTGAAGGAGAAGTCGCGATACAGAGAGGATTCACTGTACATAGTAATGCTTAGTAATTATTTCAGACTGCAGATTTATAAATGTTTATTGATGAAGATTGTTAAAGAAATGTCAAACCTTGTTACTTGAAGTTTCATTATGATTTGGACTTTTTTTGGTGGAGCATCATTAATCATTAGCATCCCTCTTTGTAGTTTGTGGTCCTAGAGTCTTGTACTTACATGCACTCATGTGAATCAATAAAATACAGAATAATATTCCAAAGCCCAGTAATGTTGCTAGTCTACCAGTAGGCACTGGATGAAGTAGCTCCTGAATTGTACTATAAATAGTGTTATATTTTTCAGAATGCATGGTAGTATATTATACTTATGACTAATTAATGCATTTGAGAATGATCATTTACAGGGAGACATCACAGCTCATCTGTTTTTATCCTAAGTGGAAATAGCTATCCTTCCTTTTTCTGTGAAACATCTGCTTTGGTTTTTCATATGTAATTTTTGGGAGAGAACTGCATGGACAGGCTTATGCATGGTTCTTTGCTGTTCAAGCAACTGTTTAATAATGCCGTTGTCAGCTGTACTTCAACAAATACGTTGGACGTGAGTCCCTTTTGTGTCTGCTTTGAACTTAAATGTGCTATAGAGATCATGCTGATAACATCCCATTCATGTCTTGGGGTTAGAACCATGTAATCTCTTGTTCCATTGTAGGATGTGAAGTAGTAGTGCAGTCTTTCTCACTCACTTGTGACAGCCCCAGAGTAGCTGTTTTCTGTTTCTTGCACAAGATTGGAAAGCACCTTAGATCATGCCATGAAAGCTCTCATGTGTAAGCTGTGTTCCTGGCAACTGTCTTTGTTTGCATTAGTATCAACACAGAATCAGAATCACAGAATCACAGAAAATTATGAGTTGGAAGGGACCCACAAGGATCATCTAGTCCAACTCACCATCTAATACCCGTACAGCGACCGAGAGCACATCCCAGAGCATAATACCAACCTAGATGCCTCACAATCTAGCAGGCCACTCCGAGCCGGAAGGGGCCCAGGGTCATCCAGCCCTACACCCCCCAACACATGTTGTTGAACAGAGGCAAGAAGTCTTTGAATTTGTTTTGCTTATTTGTTTGGGGTTTTTTTGAAGTGAGAGCTTGTCTAACATAATCACAATTAAGTAATTCTATAACTTTTTTTTGAAAAAGGCAATTTTTTATGACTTATGCTTCTTCTCTGCAAAACTTCAGTATGAAAATAGAGGAAAGAAAACTCAAATTTCTGCTTATGATAATTTGTTTATCAGTAAAGACTGGGCCTTTAGTGGATGTGCGTAAGCATAGCTACATGATGTGCTGATGAGCTGTGCCATTTTACAGCAGGTCCTGTCAGTTTATGCCTAGGGGGAAAATTGTATGTATCCATTTTGTAAGAGACTGATAGAATGCTTCATTTACTTAACATGCTTTTGATGGACAGGTATATTAATGTAACACCTCACATGTAAAGATTGTTGGCAACTTAATTTGTCATTCATTAGATCAGGATGTGCCTTTTGATTTAAAGATGATTTGTGTTCCGCATTGGAAATAAGAGTGCAAGAAAGGCCAGTGTTAACTAAATTGCCTGCCTCCTTTTGCAATTTATGATGTGACCTGCTGAATCAAATAACGAAAACGAACAAGGTGTTACTTTGAACATCAGGCTGGAAATGAAGAAAGGAAGGAGTTGGCAGTACCATATGCTATCTCACATGCACACACACCCACACACAACCTCATCTGTGTGGAGAATTGAAAGCTAACCTTTCCAAAATAAAATAACAACAGTGTTTCTCAGACTTCATGGGATTAAAATAAAGAAAATAAGAAAATTTATTGTGAGGGTTTAGTAATTCTTTTTGTTTTCTGAGACTTCAGATTTTTTAGGTTTATGGCAGCTGAAGTACACAGTAGAAGCTACAAGAGTGCGGTTCAGAATCAACTGTAATGGCAGATGGCTTTCAGGGAAGATTTTAAGAAATTCTGCTAGAATGCTATAGAAAATTTCTCTTCACAAGATTGTCTGTTGGGGGCGATGGTTACTGTCCTTTTCACTGTAACTGCTGTAAATCCTGGAATATTGTTGCCACCAAGGGGAATCATAAATGCATTAAAACATGGCCAGGCATTAATGAAGCACAGACAGGAAATGATTCTGAGAGGGGTTTAAGCAATAGCATCAACTTAAAAGGATGTTTTAATTTGTGTGAATATAAAGGGTTTTACCAAGTCAGAATGTGTTAGCCTTGACAGAAATCCACTTTAGTATAGTGGTGAGTGTCCCCGCCTCGCATGCAGGAGACCAGGGGCTCGACTCCCGCCTGGGAGGCAATTGTGCTGTTTAAGAATTGAACTTGATGATCCTTCTGGGTCCCTTCCAACTCAGAATGTTCTGTGATTCTGAATAGTTACCAAAAAGCTACATATGGTGCAAATTTTGGTTTTGTGAGAAGAAATTGGATACTACTTTTATCGCAGGCTCTCTTGGTAGTGAGGTAGTAGAATTAAACATATTTATGTCCATCCAGTTTGGAGGAGACCTAACAAGAACAAAATAAATAATGTTTGTGCTCTTTGCTGTCTTTCACTTTACATGGTCATCCAGTGGTGGAGTCATCCTCTCAAAACTGTATTCATTACTTGGGTAAACTACACTTTTGAGGTAAAAAAAAGGAAGTGTATTTTTCTCTTAAGGCAGAGGCAGTTAAAGCACAACCAGTAGTGTACAGGTTTGTAGTTTAAGTAACAGGGCATTTTTTCTATATACATATGTAGATTGTACTGTACTGCGTGCCTAGAGAGGTATAAGGCTATCTCTGTAAGGAGAGGTAAGCAACATGGTGTCATGGGGTTTTAAAACAGTACATTACCCTTTAAGCTTTACAAGATGGAGTTCCCAATGATCATCTGAGAAGCCCCCACAGTCTATTTAACACAATGCTTTCTCATCGTTCCTAAAGTATGGCTGAACATACGGTGCCTTTCAAAGGTTCACAGGTTATTCTGAGTTGGAAGGGACCCTCAGGATCATCTAGTCCAACTCCCATGGGAACGCCCACCCAAGGATCATGCCCACAAGCGTGGAACCATGGGAACCACACTCCATCCATCCAATCCTCCCACCAACTAGACCATGACAGTGAGCTCCTCATCGAGTCTTCTCTTAAACACCTCCAGGGATGGCAACTCCACCACCTCCCTGGGCAGACCATTCCAATGAGAGAGCACTCTCTCTCTGAAAAAACTCTTCCTAACTTCCAGTCTAAACCTGCCCTGGCATAGCTTAAGGCCATGTCCTCTTGTTCTGGTGTCGTCAGCCTGAGAGAAGAGATCCTCACCCACCTGGCGGCAACCACNCAACAGTCCAAACCGGCCCCCAGCGCTTCTCTGGCGCCGGTCCGATAGCCTCCCGATGCGTCGCGTCTCAGGGGACCCGAGGGTGCACCCACGCGGCTGCCCGGCAGCTGCGGCCCTGAAGTCCTAGAAGTCCGGGACGGCGCCCGGCGCTTCTCCAGCGCCGGTCCTATGACCTCCCGGTGCGGCGCATCCTCTCAGTTCTTGAATGGTAAGAATCACTAGAGCGTGGGAGAATAATATCCCAGTAGTTCAAACTGCATATTTCGTAGGTATCATGCATCTGTTGGGTAATTTTGCTAAATCTGGGTGCAGAATCATCTTCTGCAAGGGATATTTTTGCTCATTTTCCTTCCTCCTTTCCAGTGTAAGGGCTAGTAACTGAGTGGCTTGCGTCTGATCATGATGAGAAACTTGATTTTTTTTTTTTAATTTCTCTGATGTTAGAGAGCTGATCGAGTAAGATCATGTAAGTGCTAGATGTGATGCATGAGTTGGAGTGCAAATGAACAGCCAGGCAGTGGGGGTTTGAGTGGGAGAATAAGGATAGATAGGAATGTTCTTACAGGTGGTGTGTAATGTTAAGTTGATTCATAAGTCTGGATAATAAAAACTTATTTTGGAGAGTAATACATTCTCCCCTCCCATATGCACATGTATGAAGCCAGTATTACTATTTTATATAAGTATGATATGGATGTTTATAAGTTGACAGTCTTTCATCTGAAATTCAGATGAATTGTCTTTTGTCAAGATACTGCTATGCTTAGGACAAATAAAATTACAAAACCCCGAATGCTCTTGTTGTAATCTTTTTATTTTTGCCTAACACAAAAAGGAAAAAGGTTTTTCTAAGGGTATTTAGTATTTCAGTATTTTGAACATAATAGGATTAAATATGAACAAAATGTACTTAAATATTGCTGAGGTATTAATGTTTTATGTGCTGTATAAAAATTTAATTAGTTTCTTCATTTTGGATCCATCTATCTAATACACTAGATGAAGATATTTATTTATTTACATATGTATGCAAATGTTTTCGCTATTATTTTATATTCCTACCCAAATTCCATCAATATTCAACATTACTAATTAGTGTCACTTTCCATTTCCTTGTAATTAGAAAATTAACACTAGCTCTATGAGTAATGATATGTGCTAACATGTCTCATAACTATTCATATGTTCTCTCAATAAATTTTAAGACTTCCCTCAGATCTGTAAATGAGAATAAAATCTATACATCAGTACATATTAGCATTTTGCTGTGATATTACTGTCACAGGCTGACTAGGCTGTGCATTTAAATTAGACTCGAAATGTCTATTATTCTTTACAATGGCAATATTATGTGTGTAAACTCAATACTGGTCATACTAGAATTTGTGGTTTCCATTGCTTTCTTCCCCAGAAGCTTGCTAGAGGTCTCCTGTACAGTCCATAGCAGAGCAGGGAGCTGGTTCCCACTACTTTCCAGAGCATTCCTTCTCTCCTTGAACGATATTAAGAGGAAGTGTGACAAACTTCAAACCTTTTTTCTCATGAACCCTAGGTGCTTTCTGTGTTTGGCCACGTGTGTCCATGTTTGCCAAGCCAGTTCTGCAATGACTTGCAGTGACTGACTTGATGTCTGGAAGGGCTATTCAACCACAGAAATTAAATTTACTTTGAAGACAATGCTTTCTTCCTAAAAAACATTTTTCATACTGACAGAACACTAGCCTTCCTTGTAATTATGAAGTAGTTTATTAATCTCTTGAACAGAAAAAAAAAAAAGTCAATGATAAACGAAGCTTTTGTTTTGAAAAGGAGAAAGTGCAGTATTTCCATTATTCTGTGGGACTGTGTAGTGAGTGTTCTAATTGCTTAAGTATTTTGGCTCTTGGTAGTGTCCTGAAACTTTAGGATAATGGGGAATTTTCCAGTTCTAGAGTAGAGTTATTAGGAATCACTAGTTTCTTAGGATTGTTGGTGTGAAAACAAATTAAATGTGTAGGACATAATGCTTTGTTGAATGCATTTCTAGTATGTTTTAGAAGGAGATTGCATGAGTTATAATAATTCGCTTCAGTACTGATTGTAGTATAGTCTGTGGTGGGAAAATGAAATATGTTGCATATGGGTTTACCCTGAAATCTTTGACTATGTACTATGTATATTGATATTAGCAGAACTTACATTTTCAGGAGTCACCCTTACTGTTTCATGTAAAGCAGGTATATTTGATCAGTAGAAAAATATAAGCATTATTTCTCTCCTTCTTTTGCTTTTTTCACCTCTAAAATGACTTGCATCTTAGCTGTTGATATTTAAGTTGTCTTACAAAAATATAACAATTTTTTTCTTCATTGATTTGTCGAAAAAGAAATCGTCTAAGGAAGTTGTATAGATATCCTTAGGGAAAATAAACTTCAAGTTTAATTTTAAGAATTATAAGAATTGTCCTTCTGGAATTGAAAAAAAAAAAAAAGGGGAAATACACTAGTATTGTCTATTAGAGAATGGTGTGTAGAAAACCTGTAGTCAGCAAAGATGCTGCAAAACAGAATACAGAACATAAATGTTCTTTGATGGGTAATACTTTAGCAAAATATCACAGAATATAGACTTTTCCCATAAAACTTTCTTGTGTGTTTTTTTTTTCTGTTCCACAAGATAAAATGGTAAATACACCACTTTTCAGATGTGTAAAGGTTCTTGAAGGCATATTTCTTCCATAGCGTTGTCCAGTCTTTCACACATATATCTGTCAATGTTGGCAGGTTCTCAGTTTCTTCTGACAGAAAATGCCATTTATGAACTATAATGTTACTACAAAATGCAAATTCTAGTGATATTCCACCAAGACCACCATTTTAAAGCAACACTTTGAAGTTAGATGCTGCATGTGATATACAATAGTGAGGTAGCTTTACAGTTTCAAATGGTTATCCCTGCAAGTTCCACCAATTTTTGTCATCATCTTGTTAGTGTTCATTTTGTTTTCCTAAGATGAAATTTAAGTGGGATTCTGCCATATGTTTATTAAACGCATAACCTATTACTTTGCTATCCTGAAATAATAAAGAAGTAATACATATTTGCAAGAACTCAATTGGGAAGTCACCAATTCAAAGAACACTTTCTACCCATAGTAACAAGAGTTCAGCTGTATTTGTCTTGTGCATCTAAAGTTCTTGTATGGAATTAAATGTTTTCTCAGCATGGAGGTAATTACTTACATACATTTTATTAAAAGTTTTTAAGCTGATATCTTTGGCAGAAAATAGTAGAAAAATTTTGGAAACAATCACTATCTCAAATAATTCATGATCATCTATGAAGAAGTTTTTTGTAGAATTCTAACAATGCTAATGACTCCAGGAAGTCTCAGACACGTCTGATTTTTAAAGAAAGAAATCAGAATTTTTCTTTCAGTACTTTTTTGCTAGTCAGTAAGAAAGGTACTGTGTTTGTGTGACTACTAAGGAAAGTCCTACAGAGGCAGAAATAGTCTTTGTTAACTGCTAATCATTCATGATAAGCATTTTCTAGGTGTTTCTTAATCATAATAACAAAAAGCTTTAATGCAGGCTTTTTTACTTTGGAAACTGCAATTTAAGGATTCATTTTCTGATGGTTTTTTGGTTGGTTGGTTTTGGTGTTTTTTTGGTCACTTGGTTCTTTTTGTTGTTGTTTGGGTTTTTCACAAATCTTGATGTAGCGTATACTTTTTACAAAATTTAAAGCCTATTTTTACAAACACTTGATCCAATTAGCAGTTGCCAGAGTAGCATAACATTCTGACTTCAGTATTTGGCAGAAAAATAATGGAAGAATTGACTGTCAAATATTTTGTGTTTAAATATAATTATTACCACAGAATCACAGAATATTCTGAGTTGGAAGAGACCCACGAGGATTTTTGAGTCCAACTCTTAAGTGAATGCCCACACAGGGACTAAACCCATAACCTTGGTGTTATGAGCACCATGCTTTAACCATTTGCGCTAATCTTGGGGTCATCTTTTTTTATTATGCATCTTTATTTTGCAGTCGGTATTGATTTTGTTTCTCTCTGAGTTGTAACTAGTGTCTGCTTGAGTGACAGACTATAATAATTTTAAAATGCTGTAGATATTAGAGTTCTGACTTCTGACATCTTGTATACAGAAAGATACTTGGCTTTCTCACAGTATTTAGTTCTCACTGTAAAATTATAGTGCCTGTTTGATGTTGTATGGATGTCATATGGTGTCTTCTGCTTCCAGAGTGGTATCAAGCAGTATGTAGTTGAAAGTAACAAATCTAGTACTTACTTTTAGCCTTCTCTAGATCTTAACAGGTTTTGTCACAAGGATGTTGCTTTCAAGAGGCATTGCTTTCTCAATTGCATGGTCATTTGATGAAACTCCTGACTGCAATCTTGCATGATTGTAATACGACAGAGAGGCAGTATGATGATTAAAATGAATTTAGAGAAATAAAAATTGACACTTATTTTATTAACATGTATTTAAAATTATTGCGTGTTTCTGGATGTTGAAGGTGGAGAGTTTTTTGTTCTTGCAGTAATAAGGTTTTTTTTCCCCTTTTTAGTTGTAGCAAGCTCTAATTGAGAGATTTCATTGAAATACTAGTAATTTTCCAATTTCAGTAAGGGAAGCTGCACTAACCCAAGTAGAATGAATCTACAAAATGCCTAATTTAATGCAATTAATATTTTTGAGCTTCCTGCCTTTCCTTGTGGAAGGAAATAAACAGCTAGAGGCTCTAATGCCCCCCTATGGTGGAGCGACATCCACTATGGACCATGCTTGAACATTTTTGCCCATGACATAGCTCATTATCAGAAGACTGTAGTATTCACAAAGATGGGGTTTTTTTCATGTTAGTGGAATTGTCTTGGTGTTGTGGGTGTGCAGAAGATTGCTGAAGTCAAAGACCTACTGAGAAGATCTCAGAATCAGTGAAAGCCATCTTTCTAGTTTACATTACCAGTAAGAGTTATCACTGTGTCTTTCTAGTTGCAGCATGTGCTTTACGTATTCTGTGTTTATATGCCATAACATCTGTAAGTTAAACTTTTTAAAAGAGCAGCTGACCACTGATGAACATAGTAGTGAGCTGGTTACTATGCATGATGTTTTTGCCATATGTCAGTATTATAGCTGATCTGTTGCTTTCTAGATTGGCTACCTGAAGTTTCAACTTCCATTGCATTGATTTTCACATTTTTAATATCTCGTATATAGCCATATCTTAGTTTTCCCCTGCTTTATTAATCATAAAAAAAATTTCCAAAGGTATTGTTATTTAATCATTCGGAAAGTGTCATTTCTTTCTCCTCCTATACATTAATCTTGTCAATGGTTTAGGCAATGTTGGAAGGGAATTTTCTTTCAGGACTCCTCCATAGCTAGAAAATGCTTGGGGTTTTTGCTTTTGGTTTTTAGTGCCATTTCTGTTCCAGTTATTCCTCTCTATATATGCTATCAGTGTGGGCAAAATATCTGCTAAAAATGGTGCATTATGACAAAAACAGTTAATGTCTTTTTCTAATTCTCACTTTCTCACAAATGGAGAAACTCCATTACACATAATGAAGGATAAAATCCAGGCGTAATTGAACAACACATTAGACCAGAAGGCTTTGAATCTGTGTTCAGCAAAGGCTAGAACTGTTTGTTCATTTATGCTCTATAATAACACATCTTTGAATGCTTGTGCTCTTTACAGACCCAGACTTTAATGACAATGTGCTCTATGTAAAATGTGGGGAAGATTGTAACCATTTTGAACTGTATTTAGCTTAGTAACATGAAATATCAGTTATTCCCCAAGGTATTGTGTAGTTGTAGATCATAAACTTTTAGCTTAAATTAAACATCACAGCTGATTGCCTTAATTTGATGCATTATAGCACAAATGTTTCAACAGCTTGACTAAAATGAACCATACTGCAAATTCAAAAGAAGAGCGAAGGTCAAGGCACATGGTGCCTACTGATTTACAAATTTTCTCTATTTGGATATATCAAATGTATTATGTGGAACTTAGTATAGAGGAATGGAATTTGGCAGGGTAGAACAGATCAGCAAAGGATGTTCAATCTGTTTTGCTTAAAAATAATACAGTATAATAAGGAAGTCAAAATAGTATTGTATCAAAATTTCAGAATGAAGTTAGAATTAGAGTGTCGTCTGGATAGTCAGTCCTCTTTGATTCTTTTGTACATGTTTATATAGGAATATATATTTCATGGTTCATAAATCTAATTTCTAATCTGTGTTAGACTTCATTGTGTTTTAAGAACATAGTATGGCTGCTATATCATTCATAGTTAAGGGATCTCTTAATTGAAGAGGAGGCATGATGAAATATCTAATCTGTGGCTGTATTTCTAGTTGACCAAGAAAATGCATCATTCTGTATTCAAAAAAGACCTAGAATGTGAAGCAGCTGCCATTGCTTCCTATCTACTCAATGTGAGTGTAGTGTTAAGAATTCACATCTCTGTAATAGAAAACACTGAACTAAGCAACCACAAAGGAAATTAAGGTAATCTAGGCACATTGCCAAATATGGTATGTTTAATACTAAATGCTATATCTATAGAATGTCTTTTTAATATGCACCAAAAGTCCAAATGTCTTATCTGTAACCGTACTTGGTGTACATACCTCTATATGAAGTTGAAGAACATGATCCATCAGTTTCCACTTGCCTATACAGAAGGCAGTTCTGTGTCTTTTACTTTGAGGAGCAAGCCCTATGGAGGCTTTAGATTGAAGAGATACTGGCAAAAATCTTCTGTGCTTCTCTCTATAGGTTTTCATTTCACCTTCCTTATCTGAGATACGTCTGTGCTAGTGATATTTCTTACAAGAAATGTATTCTTATACATTTATGTAAAATCAGAGTTTTAGAAAATCCAGTGAAGTTACTATATGTTCTTCCTTCACCAGATGTCAAATGTTTTAACTGTGCCTTTCTCATCATACGGTCTTCTGATCAAAATTGTCAGTGTTCTTGTATCTATGGTATCTTTATCGTGAAATATCCTAGGACGTACAGCAGCTGTTTCTTACAAAGCAGGGTCCGTACAAGTGCTATTGCTGATAGGTTTTCCTTCACTTAGCAGCTGATGTTCTTGGTAGAATACCTTTATGTATGCAGATAATGGGCAATGACTATTTCCTGCATTATCATGTTTCCTGGTTCCCTAAACTTCCAGATACCGTCGGGTCTCCTATATCGCGGACCTGCGGTCTTAATTGGGCTCTGCGAAGCCCTACTTCCGCGTTGAATGGCAGCTCATTAATATGCAAATTTGCCCCGCACCCTCAGACAGTCCCTGGTGCTGTTTCCGCACTATGTTGCTGTGGTGGCCGTGCCGGGCGGGGGCATAGCGGCGGAGCCCTGGCTGTGGTGCTCAAGCTGAAATGTAGTGCAAATTCAGTATTTATAATATTAATTGGCTTCTACCTTTGTCAATTCAGGACTTGTTACCATAACTTGAATTAATGCCCTAAGGCAGTGCTGCATCAAAACATTTGCAATCTGTTTCTTTTTACCATTTTTATCATAGAGAGCTTAATTGAAAGTCACTGTTCTAATGATAAATACAAGGTACATTCCTTACCTTAAGTAATTATTTGATTGATTACTTCAGTTTACAAAATTAAAGTAGTAATACCTGCTAAATATTTACATAAATAAAAATGAACAAACAAACTAGTATGTTCTATGGAATTAGTTTTTTACCCAAAACATCTGTTCTCCAGTCTCCAGGATCTAGTTTTCATAATTTAAAAAAAGTATTCTTAATTAGGTGCAAATTAATTTAATGTATTCATCTTTCTTTTTAAATGCATCTACTTCTGTGCTAGTGCTTCAAGTTTTCATTAAATTTAGTTTTACTTGACAAATTGTCAGGAACAATTGTCACCCATTGGCTTTAGGAAGTTTAATTCAGGTGAGAAATTATAATGTGCTAGTAATATGTAAATGCTAGTTTAGTCAGATGCTATAGCAAGTGAAGTACTTAACTCTCTTTTCTCTATTCTTTTGGTTTAAGGGCATGAGTTTATCGTAGAACCATGTTTTGAATACTGGGTGTCATCTTGTATTTTTTTTTACTCCCATTCAATTTTGATTTCTGGGTCCTTACTTTGAAAATCCCTTAAGTCTACACAGTTGGTATTTGAAAGTCTCGTGGAAGTTAATAAAGGTAATTTTATGCTTCCAACATTTGAAAGATGTTTTGTTTGTGGACTTAATAGCTTAATCCAGAACTGTATCATAACAAAACCTCAAACCAACAAAAAATCCTCGCCCCAGAACTGTAGTCATGTTACCTGGTAAGAAAAAGCTTTAGAAATCTTGGTGGTTGCTCTGGAAAAATAGTGCTAGACATCCTAATCAAGAAAAATAGTTTAACTGACACAGTAATTTGTAAGAAATTAATTCTGTGTCCTCAGAAACCTTTTCCTGAGCCTGAGCGCAGAATTTTATGTGCTGATAATAGGGAAACTTGGTTCAATGCACGCTTTTTTCACGAATAAGGGTATGGTGATCACAAAAAATTTGTTTTTATGTAAAAGATCAGTATGATGGAGCCTGGATTACAAGCAAGTCTATCAACCAATTATATGAATTCCATTTTGCTATAACACTTGGCAGTAAGAAAAGCATGTTGTTCAGGGAGCTCAATCTCAAGTTGATATGTAAAACCTATTTCTAAAAGATGTACTGGAAAGCAAGGATGACCATGGTGTGTCCTTCACCAAACCAAGGTTGACAGACTCTGGAGGGCCGAATCTATCAAATAAGGGCAAAAGGGTTTTGGCACAAGGGCTGGGAAGACTCATTGACAGGGCTTTAAACTAGGTTTGAAGGGGGAAGGGGATCCGGCAGCCACTCAAGAGGTAAAAATGAGCCAAAAACATATCCAGCAGCACAGTTGAAGTGTATGTACACCAATGCATGCAGCCTGGGTACCAAACAGGAAGAACTTGAGGTTATGGTGTACCAGGAGCGATAAGATACAGTAGCCATCACAGAAACATGGTGGGACAACGCGCATGATTGGAGTGCTACATTGGAAGGCTACATACACTTTAGAAGAGATAGGAGAGCACATAGAGGTGGGGGGGTGGTCCTACATATTAAAGCAACCCTAGATACCATAGAACTTGACATGAAGGATGATCAAGTAGAGAGCCTGCGGGTCAAGGTAAGAGGGATACCCAATAAAGCTGAAATTCTGCTAGGAGTATGTTACAAACCGCCAGATCAGGAGGAAGAGACAGACCTATTGCTCTACAAGCAACTAGAGACAGCCTCGAGATCAGCTGCCCTAGTTCTTACAGGAGACTTTAATCTGCCTGATATCTGCTGGGGAGAGAGCAGAGAGGAGACAGTCCAGAAGGTTCCTAGAGACAGTTGATGGCTGCTTCTTGA
>WEKX01022410.1:17522-32815 GCA_013390025.1 Pitta sordida
AAAAGAGAGGCTGCAACAACCTTCACTCCTTATTGGATGGAAAGGGGAATATAGTAAGTAGAGATGACGAAAAGGCAGAAATACTTAATATCTAATTTGCCTCTGTTTTTAGCAGTAAGACAGATTGCCAGCAGGACAACTGGACTTCTGGGCTGACAGAAGGAGTCAGGGAGCAATCTAACCCCCTGTAATCCAGGAGGAGGTAGTCAGAGACTTGCTGCATGGCTTGGATCCTCACAAGTCCATGGGACCAGATGGGATCCATCCGAGGGTGATGAAGGAACTAACAAGCCACTTTCCATGATTTACCAACAGTCCTGGCTTCCTGGTGATGTACCACAAGACTGGAAATTGGCCAATGTGACACCTATCCACAAGAAGGGCAGGAAAGATGATCCAAGAAATTACTGACCAGTCAACCTGACCTCAGTCCCATGCAAAGTCATGGAACGGATGGTCTTGAGTGCTATTATGCTGCAACTACAAAACGACCATGACATTAGGGCTAGTCAGCATGGATTTCGGAGAGGCAGTTCTTGCCTGACCAACCTAATCTCCTTTTATGGTCTGGTGACACACCTGGTTGATGACCAAAAGGCCATGGATGTTGTGTTGTTGGACCTTAGCAAAGGTTTCCCACAATAAGCTTAAGGAGAAACTCTTAGAGCATGGCCTTTTATGTTGGGTCAGGAATTGGTTGGACGGACGAGCTCAGAGAGTGTTGGTGAATGGTGCCACATCCAGCTGGCAGCCAGTCCCTAGTGGAGTCCCACAGGGATCAGTGTTAGGCCCGACACTATTCAATATGTTTATTGACATTACGGACAAGGTAATTGAGTCCATCATCAGCGAATTTGCTGATGATACCTAGCTGGGGGCAAATGTCAAACTGACGGAGGGTAGGGAGGCCCTTCAGAGGGAACTTGACAGACTAAAAAATGGGCAGACTCCAATAGTATGAGATTTAACAAGTCTAACAATGTTCTTCACTTTGGACATAGTAACCCAATGCATCGCTGTCGACTGGAGAATGAGTGGCTTGAGAGTGGTGAAATGGAGAGGGATTTAGGTGTAATGATTTACAGAAAACTCAGTATGAGCCAGTAGTGTGCCCAGGTGGCTAAGAAGGCCATTGGCATCCTGGCTTGTATTAGGAACAGTGTGGTCAGCCGGACTTGGGAAGTTATCCGTCCCCTGAACTCGGCGCTGGTCAGACCACATCTTGAGTACTGTGTCCAGTTCTGGACATGGCCTTAAGCTACACCAGGGGCAGTTTAGACTGAATGTTAGGAAGAGGTTTTTCACAGAGAGAGTGATCGCTTATTGGAATGGTCTGCCCAGGGAGGTGTTGGAGTTGCCATCCCTGGAGGTGTTTAAGAGAAGACTGGNGTTTAAGAGAAAACTTGATGAGGAGCTCAGTGACATGGTCTAGTTGGTTGTAGTCTTGGATGGATGGAGCGTGGTACCCATGGTTCCATGCTTGTGGGCCTGATCCCTGTGTGGCCGTTCGCTTGGGAGTTGGACTAGATGATCCTGAGAGTCCCTTCCAGCTCAGAATAACCTGTGAACCTGTGATATTCTATTATCACTTAGCTTTCCCACATATTTTCATAAGCTAGCTATTACCGTGTTAAGTGAAAAATTCAAACCTGTTGTTTTTGTGGGATAGAATTGAGGAAAAGAGCCTAGGTCATGATATTATTTATGTGACTAAATTATGGGAAAAAAAAGTACAAAATCTTGAAGGAAAAGGAAGGCTGCAGAGTAAAGTAGTCCTATGGGATGTACTGAAGTGTCAGCTGCCTTTGTTTCTGCTCATGTTCTTGGTGGCAGTGATAAAATTTCCAATTACATGAGCCACCTACCTGCCTCCCTCTTCCTACTGGAACCCTCAAAAGAAGGAAAAATGAATCTTCTCATGAGAGTTTATTGGTTTTAGTATAGTCATTGTTTGCTATACACTTCAGCTTTCATTTCTTCTCTTCCAAGCAGAAAATGTATTTCCTTGTGAACTAAGCCTTGAAAATTTCCACCTTCCTGCTAGAAATTGCAGGAGGCCTTAGACATCAATTAAAATGTTGTATTTCACATGGATAAATCTTTTGATAATGTTAAACATTTAAAAACCAACTGACAAAACAAACAGAAATATGGGGAAAAACCAAAACAAAAAAATCCTCCTGAAAACCTACCAGGACAAAGTATCTGTTAAGAAAAACGATAACTGAGAAAGCTGGATTTCACTGAAACTATTGCTATAAGAGAGCTATCCCTTTTGCTAAACTGCAGTGGTTTTGTAAGGTTGTTACTATTAAGCAACAAATAAGAGGAAAATATGTTTATAATGTGGTGTTCAATTAAAACAAACAAACAAAACCCCCAAACAAACCCCACATTCTAGATTAAGAAAACAGTTATCTCTGTAATACTACAAATAGTGTCTGCCACATACAAAACAAATTTTCTGATGACTTACTTCTATATAAATGAACTTACTAGAGGAAGATTTATTTAATTTCATCTTTGGAATCTGATTTGCTGGAATATTTTTTCTGCACTGATGTTTGACTGTACTTGATTTCCCACAGGTACCAAAGCATTTTAAGGAGAATATTTCTACTAGCACAGTGTTTCACATGTAGAAAGTAATTACAAGGTCTAAACAACTATTTTTGTGACATTCTGAAATGTATGAATAATAGTATTTGTTCAGTCATGTGGGAGAATGTTACTGTTTTTCTCCAGATTTTCCAGAAAATTCATATTTTGGTATTACAGTGAAGTATTCTGTCATTATGCTTGTTATTAAAATATGGTGATGTGCTCATGGTTCACTTCTGCAAGGAAGTCTAAAGGGTAAACATTTTTGAGCTTCCTTTTTAGCTCGGAAATGCAATGATAAGCTGGATATGCCAAGCTGACAGATTGTAATGACACAATATGCTTGGGGAAATCAGAATTACTGTTTTTTCAGAGTGGTATCCTGAGACTCCCACTCAGTAACTGTAGTGAAAAGAAATTTAGGGATGGATAAAGAAACCACCTGTCTGAAGCAGTCAGTTGTAACATATGAACAGACAGAACAGAGGGAAGTGTATGAACTATGTGACCTGCACTGCAAGGCAATTTGTTAAGAGTCATTGATACAGAACATGGAATTTCTTGTTACTACCTTTCTGAGTTGCAAAATGAATGAAAATAGAAGGAAGGATGTCTGAGAGAGGTATGTAACAGCTCAACTCCTTTCCTTTTTGACCTTGAATATCTCGTTTTGTCCAATTGCAGGATTTCCCTGGAAAGGTAGCATCAAAGCCAATGTAATTTGAAGCCTTTTTTTTTCCCTTCCTGGGAATGTGTTGCTGAAAATGTGTGTTAAATTAAAAATTTTGGGTTGTTTGCTGGAGTAAGGAGATGCTTACACTCTACAAGGTCGTTCCCATGAGCTGCAGTTCTTCACTAACTGCTGCAGCAGTGGGATAGAGTCTTTCAGAAACAGACTGCTACAGGGTCAGTCCCCCATGGGGTCACAAGTTCTCACAGCAAACTCATTTCACTGTGGGCTTCCCTCTCCACAGGACCTAAGATCCTGTTGTGAGCCACCTCTCAGCATGAGTTTCAAATGGAGTCATAGATTCCTTTGAGCATCCACCTGCTTTGTCATGGAGTTCTCCATGGACTGCAGGTGGACCTCTGCTCCCCCATGGACCTGCTAGAGAAACAGACTACCTCACCATGGTCTTTATCATGGGATGCACTTTGGACAGAACAACCCTATGTATCGCAATCGACTGGGGGATGAGTGGCTGGAGAGTGGTGAAATGGAGAGGGATTTAGGAGTTCTGATTGACAGAAAACTCAGTATGAGCCAGCAATGTGCCCCGGGTGGCTATGAAGGCCAATGGCATCCTGGCCTGTATTAGGAACAGTGTGGTCAGTCGGACTAGGGAAGTTATCCTTTCCCTGTACGCGACGCTGGTCAGACCACATCTTGAGTACTGTGTCCAGTTCTGGGCTCCACAGTTTAAGAAGGATGTTGAGCTGCTTGAGAGGATCCAAAGAAGGACGACAAGGATGGTGGAAGGACTGGAGGACAAGCCCTATGGGGAGCGGCTGCGGGAAATGGAGTTGTTCAGCCTAGAGAAGACAAGGTTCAGAGGCGACCTCATTGCTGCTTACAACTACCTGAGGGGAGGTTGCTGCCAGGTGGGTGTGGATCTCTTCTCTCAGGCTGACGATACCAGAACAAGAGGACATGGGCTTAAGCTACGCCAGGGGAGGTTTAGACTGAATGTTAGGAAGAGCGTTTTCACAGAGAGAGTGATTCCTCATTGGAATGGTCTGCCCAGGGAGACGGTGGAGTCGCCATCCCTGGAGGTGTTTAAGAGAAGACTCAATGATGAGCTCAGTGACATGGTCTAGTTGGTATGGAGTTGGACTAGATGATCCTGAGAGTCCCTTCCAACTCAGAATAACCTGTGAACCTGTGAATCTCTGCTCTGGTGTCTGGAGCACCTCCTCCTCTCCTTCTTGACCAACTTTGGTGTCTCTGCACTATATACATATTTGTATTTAGTAGAAGATTATAAAAAATCATCTTTTCTCATCTTGTCCACTTTGAACGTTATAGGATCAGGGTTTTTTGTTATGTTATGGAAAGTTTTGGGGAATCAGAACATGATCTGTAGAGGACTCCATTTCACTAAAAGCACTCTTACCTGTCTCTGATGACAATCAATGTGGTAAAGGCGCTAACTTCAGGGGCACCACGTAAATTGAAAGATGGTCTTAGTTTCTCTTCTGAGAACGTGGTAATGCATGACTATGTGTTGACTAATGGCACTGAATATATTCTCCACCTTTGCCTATCTAATGTCCCAGTAGGCTCATTTTTTTTCAATAAAATCTGAGCTGCACAGGCTGCTTTGATGAAGGCAGAGTAGATCTGGCAGTGGGGGGAAGGTAGAAGAAATAGGGTGAAGACTGGTGCCATGCAGTGTGGTGGAAGCTATGCTGCTCTGCTGTTTGTGTGGCTGGAAAGTCCAGTATTATAGATGATTTTGTAGAGTCCCAGCTACAGACTTAGCTGTAGCTTCAGTGTTGATTGCAGTGTAACTGCCTGGAGCTTGACCAGACAGGAACAGAAACATCCTATGTGAGGCAGTGGTTGGAAGATGAAGCAGAAAGTGAGGAATAAGTGCCGGGTTCTTCACTTCAGCCATAACAACCCCATGCACCGTTATCGGCTGGGGGAGGAGTGGCTCGAGACTAGTGAAGTGGAGAGAGACTTAGGTGTATTGATCGACAGGAAACTCAATATGAGCCAGCAGTGTGCCCAGGTGGCTAAGAAGGCCAATGGCATCCTGGCCTGCATCAGGAACAGTGTGGTNCATAATATTCTGTGATTCTGTGATTCTGTGATTCTGTGAATGTCATCCTGCTCTCTGGAGGGTTGTTGACCTTGAATTAAAGTTGAGATGCACCTTTCGGATACAATAAACCACGAATGTATTTTTTTTGTAAATTATGCCGTGATAGAGAAAACAAATGCTCCCCTTGCTGGGGAAAAAAGAAAGAAGGTAATGGGAATAACGTAGATGCAGTGCGTTTGTATTTTCATTCCTCAGGATGTTCTCATGCCTTAGAAATATCAGTTAAAAGATAACTTCTGCAGTGAAGTGAGTTCCATTTTTGTCCTCTCTGTGACACCTTTATTTCTTCAGAAAGAATTTCGAAAAAGGTGGCAGCCCTGGCTCTTTAGTAGCCAGTTGTGACTGCTCCTGAAACTGAAGTTGCAGTAAAGAGAGACTTTGAATTTAAGAGTCACATGTATCAAAGACTGAAGTCTGAAGGGGAGAGCAAAGTACCTCACTGGCAGAGAAAAGAGAAAGGATATTAGTCATTCTTTAGCAAGGAAGTAAAGGGCAAGGAAACATTACAAGGAAGGAATGCATCAACAAGGAGATTTGCATTCCTTGTGTTCTATTCATGTTGAGATGGTCATCTCAAATCTAGTGCAGATAAAATGAGACAAGAGAACTTGAACACAACTGAGAACTTTGTGTCAGAATTTTGACTTTTAAGTGTTTAAGTCCAATTCTTAAGTGTCCTGATCACTAATCACAAGGAAGTTACAAGGGCAATTTTTTTGTTGTTGTTGCTTTCTCCAACCCCTTTTCTCTGTTTCACATCAGCAGAATAAACTGCAGTATTGGATCACTATCTGCAAGAGTGTAAGGACTGCATAAATTATACCAGCCTAAGAAAGCAAAACTTAACCACCTAAGCCTCTACCAGAGCAGTTGTTGGGCTAAAGATGGTCTTCTGAATGAAGTCCTCTTTTTACCCCATTTTTCTATCCTCTGAGAAGCTGATAATCTCTTTGTGTAGCCCATTTCATGTGTTGTATGTGTTTTGGCTAGGTGCAGTTTCCTTCTAGTTGAGAGTCTAGGTACTAACTTCCACCAGGACCAGTAAATAAACAAAAGAGACAACTAATGGAACAGTATAGTCTGAGCATCAGGTAAAACTGCATTTATTCTGTAAGCAGAATAAACTGAGCATTTTTTCCTAAAAATATTGAACGCTGCATCACTTCTCAAGCTTTCCACTCTTTCAATATAGTGTGGTGCTTGTGAATAACAAGTCCATTTTTCTGCACTATTTCTTGAAAAAATAGCTAGAAGAAACTGAAAGCTTAAGACTACTTTACTACAGTGGTGAGTGTCCCCACCTCTCACACGGGACACCAGAGTTCAAGTCCCCGCAAGGGAGGCTGTGGTGCCGTTTAAGCTCGAAGATCCGTGTGAGTTTCTTCCAACTCAGAATATTCTGTGATTCTGTGATTAACTTGAGAAATTCTGTGGAACTCATGAAAACTTAGGTATTTTCCATAGAAGATAAGATATATTTACCATTTCTTATAGTACCTATACTTTAAAATTACACGTGTTCAAGTAATTCTGTTTTATTTTCTGCTTTTATATTTCATATTTTATGGAATTTTGACATAGACACGTGATGACTTTCTGTAAATGAGTTGAATTCAGAGGAATTCACATCCATGTGAATGGAATAGCATGCTATAAATGCTCAAGACACAAAACCTATCAAACCTGTGATTATCAAATAGGCAACAACCTAAACCAGTTTGTTCATATAAATCTGACTTTGAGAGTTCAGTGATGTTCCAAGTTGTTGGTGTGTTGATTCTGGTTGAGTTTCAAGAAAGTAAATTGAAAACTAGGAAACAAATAGATTGAATAATTGGATAGGGGGAGAAAAAGCTATAATGAGATTTAAGTTCTGCAAAAAAGAGTAAAATCATATTTGTATCTATTTGACTTTGTTAAATCATCTGTGAGCAAAAATGGGCTGAGCTTTTTGTACAGCTTATACTTAATGATTGTAGTTTATATTTGCATTATTTTGATTCCTAAATCCACAAAGATCTTGTTACAGTGGACAGCGCAGGAAGTTTTTGGAGAAAACAGAAATCTGAACCAAGTAGCAATAATATAGTATAGAGGCACGCGTTGCTACCTCCAACATCTTAAAAGTAAATTTTAAATTGTTTTTGCCCCTGGTTTTTGGATGCATCTTTAGATGATCTTGTAGAGTCTCTTTTCACATCTCTGTTAAAACACTTGGTTCTTTAGCATGGTTGATAGTTGCCCCTAATTTTTAAATTTTGAAAATTGATTGATAGCTGCCATATGACTCCCAATTAGGCAAAAAGAATTGCAGGTTAAAATAAGTTCATAGAATGTACTGAGTTGCAAGGGACCCATCCGATTACCGAGTCCAACTCCTGACCCTGCACAGGACAACCCCAAAAATTACACCATGTGCCACAGAGTATTATCCAAATGATTCTTGAGCTTTGTCAAACCTCATGCTGTGACCACTTCCCTGGAGAGCCTGTTCTAGTGCCCAGCCACCCTCTGGATGAAGAAGACTTTCTTAACTCAGTTTCATGCTGTTTCCTTGAGTCCTGTCACTTTTTTATAGATTAAACAGGTATTCTGTTGTTATATCTACACAAGTATCTTTTAGTTATTAAAGAACAACGAGTACCCAGATGAAAAGTAGAGGCAACAAGTTTTTTTGTCCATCGAAACAGTATGTGCTGGGTTCTTGTGAGTTTGGTACTGCAGTATTTCAACACAGAATAGTTTTGGATTAGACTTCAGAGTGTGAAATAAGAAAAACTGTACTGGGTCAGTGCAAGGGTTTATCCAGCCCTTCAGCTATCTACCTCCAGTGATGGCCACAAGCAGCTGCTCTACAGCAAAGCTGGTATGTGAAGACATACGATATTTTCTTCAATGCTGTCCCAGTCCACCACTTTGAAGCTCAAGGGATCTCCTGAACTTCTTGTTAGCTGTTTGTTTATTAACCCTCAAAGGATCTCTGCTGCTCAGTTGTGCAATACAATTTGACTGAGTTTGCAGTTTTATACATCCACCTTCCATTTCAGCCATTTGTTACATCTTTTAACCTAACTAGGTAGAAAGTGATTTTTGTTTCAAAGCTCTCATTTTTTGGTTTACCCTTAGAGATCAGAGGTAGTCCCTGATCTTTGAAAAACAGATTGAATTCATCTCGTCTGCATGTTTACAAGATACTAGATACCAGAGCATGTATCATGTGTTGAGAAGTGATGCATCTTCCTAGGCAACATTGGCTTCTCTAAAAGCAGCATTTTCAAACAACTCCTTTTTTTTTATAGTAGATGCACATTATGCGCTGATACAGCACTGGGGCAACATTAAAGAATACTTGTAAAAATTTTAGCACAACAGTTTTATCAACAATAGCGTATGAACAGGCTGATTATGAGACAATAAAAGAGGGTTTCTTTGGTAGAGTGACTTTATGTGATAGTATAAACTGACTATTAATGCTTCTCAAGTGCCATAAATTCACCTTCATTTCTTTTTCACTATCTGTTTTCTGAGGCAAAATTAGAGTTTATTCCTGTTTTGTCTGAAAAACATCTATAAGAAATATCAGGGTGTATCTTTAGACTTGCATAATGTAATTCTCATACTTTTATAAATCATATAATAGTTTCAGTCATTATTTCCCATCTTTGAGCAGTTTTATGTGACAGCTGCTTTATAGTCATGATTATAAGTCATCACTTTGGTTTGATTACAGCTGTAATCTGGGGACCATAGCAATGTGTTTGGCTTATCACAAATGATAGTGGGAAATAGAAGTCTAGTCACCAGTTCTTTAAATAGTGAGAAATTGTATTTTTTAAAGGGAAAAAAAGGGACAGATCCTGTAACGCTTCTAGAAATAGTAAGAAAAATCTTATTTCAATTATTGGTGCAACAGCTTTTTTGTGCATATGCATCATACTGAAAACCTGAATGTCATGGTTAGTTTCCTTGTACAGCATAAGTAACTGTTAGTATCTTTGGCAGGTTCTTGGAAAAGTAGAGCTTTTATACAATTATGAAAATATTTTGCTATGTATTTTGTTAGTTTATGCAATTGAAATCAAAATGTCATTGCTAAAATGCTTGACCAAGTTCCAGCATCCTAACAATTTTACATAGGATTTGCAGCAGTCACACAGCTTTCATGAAGTCAAACTCCCATAATTGGTAAAGTTTCTGAATTAATTGAAGACATATTTGAAAGCAGAGGAGCTTAACATGCTTCTTTCATCTTGTGCTGAAATGTTACTGTGTTGTAGTCAGTTAAGTATTGTGAAAAATAAGAAAGCTGGTTTGGATTGCTTTGGTATTGTAAAAGTGAAATAAAATTTTGTTATATGGTCAAAACTGTTCTGGTTAGACAAAGCAATACAAAGCTGCTGAACAATACTCCTGAGCCTTGGTTGGACGTTTAATAGTAGAATACCTTGATAATGCATATTAAAGTGTGTTGGTTTTGTCTTATTGAATTTAATATGAACTGCTTCATACATAATTTTCAGTATCTCAGTTGAGGTGAGTGGGTAAGAATGGAGGATATGAGTGATGAACCTGAATTCACAGTAAAACGCTATCCACTTTAAGCTATCCAGTGTCAATTACTGGCAAAACCCATGCTGTGGCATCCCCCGAGAGGAAGTTCACAAAGGGTAAAAGTACCTTTAGGTCCTTGCTTAAGCAATTAATTGCAGGGGTACAAGTCTTTGCAGTATGTCTGAGTGCCTGAAGTGACTGAAGCTTTTTTATGAGCAATACTGCTAAATCCTATTCTGAGTATGTCTCCCTGGTCTTCTACTGAAACTCTGTTTCCCTAGAATGCTCCATGCACAACTTTCCCAGGCAGTCCCTAGAGACCCTTCTTGACTCCTTGACTTTCCTGGGTGGAAGGTACTACACAGCTCTCTGCCTCTTGCCTATCGGGCTGACTTTCGGGTTGAAGCTTGTGCTGAAGCCCCTTGCTAACTTAGGCCCTTCTCATCTGTTCCATGATTTTCATTAATCTTACAGAAACTTTAGTTTTCTATCTGTGTTGCTTGGGATCCCTTCAAACTCAGAATAACCTGTGACTAGTTAATACTGCCACTGTAATAAAAAAAATATTACTGAGGACTTAACACGTAGGCAGCATGATCACTTCCAGTGAGTGCGTGTAAATACGTACACTTAGCGGGCTGTGTATGAGTGTAGGGCAAAAGCAAATCACAGAGTTCTGGCAGAGCTAAACCCAAACTGATGGCTCTGTCCAAAATACTCGCCAAAATTGACAAATATTGTATTTAATCATTGGCATACTTTCACAGGGGGAACAACTCAAAGAATTGCAGCTGTAGGTTGTTTTCAATATTGCTGAGTATATTTACAGTTATATAGGGATCATACATTGTTGATATTACTGAATAAATACATCCTTATTTATCACAGGGATTGGTGCAGGGATGTGCTGATTTCTATGGCAGCAATTATTTGATTTATGTGATTATTTTTCTCTAGTAATTTGACCAACAAATGATCTGCCATCCTCATGCAGTTGTTAGGACAGCTCAAAAATGACCCTCTCATTGCATTTGTACTGCATACTTCTAATGCCACAATCATGAATCTCATTCCTCATGACATCAATCTGTAAAATTGTTGTAAATGTTTAGCCATGTGAGGTTTAATTAATGCCAGAAGCCTTCGATAAACATCAGTTGCAATTTGGAAAGTGCTGAGTTAATGATTCCTGCACTCTGCCTAATGGACGTGCTGTTAAGTCTATGTGCCAAGTGACTGGCACTGACATGAATCGCATCCCACCGATGTCCCTACGTGCACAGAGGGAATGGAAACCACAAACCAACTGATGTATTTGACAGGCAATGCACTTAAACATCTCCACTTAGAGGCCTAAAGGGCATGGTAGCATTTCACTTGGTAAGGAAGGAAAATATAACAAACAATTAACGAGTACCATTGATACTTTTCAAAGTTAATATAATAATCTCCCCAAGAAAAACCCCATGTTAAATATATTGCAGAGTCATCTGTTAGTTAATGCTACAGGATTTTCATAATGCTGTTATTTTGTATTGTATTCATTTAACCAGAGAGTTTTTCCTTTGAAGAACACTGATAGTCACAAAAAAAAAAGGAAGGGGCTGGTCCTTCCGAAACAGATGTTTTGGACAGACTGTGAAGTTCTGTTTGTATATCCATGCAGAACCTGTCAACATTTTAAAATGTGTGCACCATGAAAGGGATAAATGTGGTAGCTATGAAAAGGGATAAAAGAAAGAAAAAATCCCAGACTGTACTCTGCCAGCTGAGTCATGAGCATACCAACTACGCATGATGTTGCGGCTATATATATTATTGAAAGCAGAAGGGCAGGAATAATCTATCTAATCCATTTTGCCCTACTCTACATTCTTAGAATTAATTCTTGCTAGACTGTGAGAAAAGTAGTGTGCCACTCTCATGGGACAAAATCAAAATCAATATGTTTATATCCTTGTTTAAGGGGTAGGAGAGAGATTTTCAAAGTTGCAGTTGCTTCTGAAAAACATTAACATTAGTTTGCAAGCAATTTGAGACTTTGTCTCATCTCCATTTTCAGCTAGTAAGCATAGGAAAAGTGCAACTTAAATGGGGTAAAACCTGGTCATTCTTGATGATCAAGTACCTTACACCTGATGGGTCAACAAATGGTGTATACAAAAACAGTAACCAGTTTCATATCTTAAGCAGAACTATTAAATACTGTTCCGGTAAGTAAATGAGAACTCTGATTGAAGAGAATTCACTGCAATAACTGTGATGTCCATTTAGATAAAGATGCTAAAGCACTGTGATGAAGTGGTGTGCAAGCTGGATCTTTGAATCTGTAGCAATTCAGTGTTGTACTAAGTATTCTTCACTTTTGCCGACTCTGAGAAGGTAACTAAGTCCAGAAATTCCTATCTAAAGTGAGTACATTGAAATTTGATGGTGTGAGGAAGACTACTTTTCCAGGACATGAGATTTGGGCTACAGGTTTATGCAGCAGTCCATAACTCTGCCGGTGGCTTCACGTATTTATTGACAAATAAAACTTGTATTTTCTATTTTTATTTGAATATTTGTGGGCTGATTGAGTCAATAGTGCTGATGTGGTTTTTGTGTTTTGCTGCTGTAAGGCTTAATGTCTCAGTATCACGATTTCTGAATTATGAGACTGGAATGATACTGTTTCCTAGTTTTGTCTGTTGGGTATCATATTTTGGGGTAGGATTGTATTTATCTATGTGGTACTGGCAATTGCTGTAGCAGTGATAATTGAAGGATGTATGGGATGAGAGTGGTATTATTCTTTATTAGATGAGCTACTGTAAGACTTAGAAATATCTTCTTGGACATCTGGATGCAACCATAACACAAATTTAAACTATCAAGAATGCATATTAAAAGTTCAAAACTACTTGCAGAGACAATTTCTACATGAATTACTGTGCTTGATGCGTCAGCCTTTTGAAGGCTCATGACTGCACTACTGCTTTTTTTTTCTTTTCTTTCAAGTCTTGGTTTTTGTTTTTGTTGTTGGGATGTTAAAATAGGCATCACTTGTTATGGCCATATTATTCACAGAGTATGACCATATAAATTTTTTATTGTATTGCATTATTCAAAGCTTGCATGCCCATGTCTGGGCCATATGTGTATGTATGATTTGTGATTTTTTTTAATCTTTATATTTGTTTTAAAGATATGATCACTAGAAAAAAGTTCCTATGTACTTTTAGTGCTGTGTTTACATAGACTTATGTCTAAAAGTAGCCACAGGAAACATATTCAGTAAGGAGATGACTACTTGCAACTCGGCTTTACTGAATGAGTGAATGATAGAAATAAACCATAACCAGCTATTGATGTCAGAGATAAATTATAGTACCACCTGAAAATGAAATTTTTACTTTCTGTTGATTCAGCAGTTAAAACAGAAAACAATCAAAATTTTACCCTGTGTTTTACAAAAAGCCTACAATGTAATAACTGAAAGACTATTTTTGTTTGTGTAAGAGTCCTGTATGAAAACTCTGAAATGTTCACTGAAATTCCTTGTGGTTTTGGTGTTTGTTGTTTACAGTGATTTGACAGAACTTGGATGGATGGAGCGTGGTGCCCATGGTTCCAAGCTTGTGGGCCTGATCCCTGGGTGGGCGTTCACTTGGGAGTTGGATTAGATGATCCTGTGGGTCCCTTCCAACTCAGAATAACCTGTCAACCTGTGAACTGTAGTGCTCAGTGAAACCCATATTTGTGCATACTTGGGCACATTCCTACCAAGTTTTTCCTTTTTTTCCTCCTGACTAGTCTCCTTGGGGATAATCACACCCAATTGTCATTGTGATTTGAGGGTAATACCTCAAAATTTGTTGTGGGGTTGAGCACCTTAGTTCTTAGTCCATCTATCTGTTGACTATTGGACCAAGCTGTAGCTGTTTTCTCATCCCGTGCTGAAGAGACGGATGGTTTTTTTGCTGGGCCTCACAAAGCATTTTCAAGTGTGGTGTGATTCCGCTGTACCAGATCTGATCACTAGAACTATGCTGTATGTTATGCATTCTTCCCAAACTGAGAGTCGAACCAATAGGGTCTCAATTTCTATGGAAATAGCTATCATAAAGGCAATTCTGTAGCTCCTTATAATCTGTAAATTAGGTAGAATAGGTGGCGGAAATCAGGTTTTTTTCCTACTTGTTATCCCTTTGCTCTCACTGCCTAGCTGCTGCTGTTGATTGAGTTTAATCCCAAAGCACATTGGAATTAAAAGACTTTGCATTTTTATAAGTCTTCTGAAGAACAGCTTTCCCCTTCATTTCTGTGGTGAACATAAGTTGTTATTCACAGTGGGGTAAATGCCTGAAGCAAGGGAAACAATCACTTATAAATTGTAAATGTGATTGCAGTGCTGAGGAAAATGTAGACTGTTTTGGATATATGCTGAGATAAAACGTAGAAAACCTACATTTGTCTTCATTAAGTCATGCAATAATCTGTGCAGAGGAAAGAGAGGTTATATCTTTTGAGTGTTAAGAGATTTAAAGTCTAAAAGTTAATTTATTTTTAATTTTATTTTAATTTATTTTTTAATCTAATAATATAGATGAAACAGCTGTTAAGAATAAAAAAATCTTTGCTGTCAGCTGGACAAAAAAGATTTCATAGAGATGAAAGCCACAGCTGTACTGGCCAGTAGACTTCTGATTATTTCAAAACATCAGAAACAGTAAATTTTGCTCTTTAATTTAGTATGACCATTCAAGATAACTTCCAAGCATTTTCTGTTTGGAATTTATAATGAAACAAAGCACCACAAGTGGTCACCGTGCTGTCACAGGTAGGAAATTGGGTAAGAGAATAGTCACAAATAACTTTGACCTGCTCACAGTCAAAGCTATGAAAATTGTCTCAATACTCTTCTGTTTAGAGAGGGAATATTTTAGAAAGGTAGTCTCATGTTTCAAGATGATTAACCTATACCAACTTTCTAAATGTAGGTAGTCTGGTAGTAACTGACTCCTTTTTTGACTATCTGTCTTTCAGTGCTGACAACTAAATCCTTTTCTCACGATTTTATCTTATATTTCGCTTCTCCATATTACGTATCTGTAATATTTTTATTTGCATGTTATCAGCTGAAGTCTGTTATCTTCCTATTTTTGTACCTTTTGGTGATATATTACAAACATAATAAAACAGTAAGTATTCAAATATTTACGCTCTTGTAATAGAGGTATTTTGAGATATATACTACATATGAACTCATTCCCATGTGAAGAAATAGATAGGATCTTTATTGCTCATGATTCTTTTCACTAAGGCTGTTGA
>WEKX01022412.1:0-11063 GCA_013390025.1 Pitta sordida
ATAATTACTTGGATCATCCTTCCGGCCATTCTTGTGGATGCATGTCACATTAGTCAATTTCCAGCCTTCCAGTGCATCACCAGCAAGCCAGGACTGTTGGTAAATTATGGAGAGTGGCTTAGCAAGTTCATCTGCTAGTTCTTTCATCACCCTCAGCTGGATCCCATCTTGTCCCCTCGANGATGGATCCCATCTTGTCCCATGGACTTGTGAGGATCCAAGCCGCTCAGCAAGTCTCTAACTGTCGGGAGACAGGACTTCAGAAATCAAGCGACGACCCAATCTGAGTTAAGCATCTTGATCCGTTTATTTAGAATTCAAGCAGATAATATATAGCACTTCTCAGTTGTCCAGGCTCCCGGTTGTAACAGCTGGTTGGTTTATCACTACTGTCCACGCGTACTAATTAGTGTTTGATTGCTTAAGCGAAGCAAACCATGCATAAGCCATGCTTTTGCTAACTCATGCTCGTTTAGAAATTTTCCTGCCTTGCAGTTACTAGCAAGCACCTTGTTCATACTCTTGTCCAAAACATCTTTCTAGTATCTCTGTTGCTCAAGGACATATTATGGACTATCCGAAAGCTTCAAGCCGGTGTTGTGCAGTTTCTTAAAGGGCCCATGCCCCTTAGATTCTAACCATTTCTCTACATCTAACCACCTCCTCCTGTATTACAGGGGGTTATACTGCACCCGCACTCCTTCCCATTACCCCACCTAACTCAGATTACAACAGATGCTACACTGCCAGTTACTTCCTCACCTTTTTTATCCTGCTAGATATAGACACATTTGCTGTGGGGCTCAGCTGTGCCCTGTAGTGGACCCGCTGAGCTGGCTGGAGCTGGCTTTGTCTGGCACTGGGCAACCCATGACTACTCTCACACTTGCAGGCCCCTGATACCCAAAACGAGTCTATGGGCCGTCCCTATAAAAGCCAACAGAGTTAATTTAGTCCATGACCTTGGTCTTCATCTGTCATAATAGTCCTTCAGGCAGGAAATAATGGTGTGTGAAGATGGATATTGCATGTTGAAGCATATTCTATTTCCATCATCGCTGAGGTAATTCAGTTTCATAATTCTTTATTGATTTAGTGATTGAAGGGGAGTCATGCACAGATTCCCAGAGTCCTAGCAGCAAAGACAGATATCATGAGCTATACAGTGTAATAGTGGACACTTTGCTGGTATAGACGTGATAGCACATGGTGTTCTGTAGCAACTAATACCACACAATTTAACATCACACAATTAACATCACAGATTATCTGTTCTCACCAAAAATCAAATCCCCCTAAGCAACACATTAGACTTCTCTATTTTCCCACATTAACCACCGAGTACACAGAAGTTCTTTAGCAATGGCAATCCCATTAATGGGTCTGCCTTTTTGCCTGAGACAGAAATAACACAGACTGTTTTTCCCAGCACATTATTGCATGCAGTACAGGAACTCTATCTCCTTCTAGAGCAGGAATCTAGGCAGCGTCAGCCGAATTAGAAGATCCCCTAGCGTTGACTAACCAGGTAGCCTTTGCTAAATACAATTCCCAGTGTTTAAGAGTTCTTTCACCCATATCCCTCAGCGTAATCTTTAACAGTTCGTTGCATAATTTGATTTTCCCAGAGTCTAGTGTACAATAGGGAATGTGATATACCCACTCACTCAGTGACATGGCCTTTGGCCCAAATGTCTATGACGTTGTTTGGGAAATGACTATTATTGTCTGGCTCCATTTCTTCGAGAGTACCACGTAAAGCTAGCTTTTCAAGGCCCACGATAATGTTCCAGGGTCTGGCATGAGTCACAGAATATGTTTCCAGACATCCTGTGGTTACTTTTACCATTTGCAAGGTAGGAGACACTGGATTATCATATTAATTATTGGGTTGGAATCAACTCAAGTTTTGTGTGTGTGTAGGGGGAAGGGACAGGTCGAATCTCACAGAGGTGAGGTAATAGCCTGTCCCACATGCCAGACCCTGCAGACTCCTGGGGCAGGTGACCATGGAGCAGCTGTCAGTCAAAGGCAGCCCGGGAGCACGCCCACACCACACTGAGGATTTAGGCTGTCAATTGCTGAAATGAAGGCTGGTAGAGATGAGGAGTAGGACACACCGTCTCTGAGTGCTGGAACTCCCCATGTTAAAAACCAGGAAAAGGTGTTATTACTGATAGTGCCCACTAGATTGTGCCTGAAGTACAGAGCAGATGACAATGCAGAGTATGCATAACAGAGCAGTGATTTATCTTATCATCAGAAAATACAGCAAAGAACAATACAATATAATCATAGCTCCAAGCAGGATAAACATCATCACAAGAACACATACTGCAAGAACTGTAAAGCACACCTGAGCACACACACAGGAACTCAAGTAAATGAAGTAGCATGATGATGCAACTATCAAATTAATAAAACAAATGCTTACAACGGATTTGCTTTATTGCAGTCTGCTCAGATCAAGAGTTATCTTGAATTTCTGTGCCCCACATTGAGTGCCAAAAAGAACTGTTGTGGTTTAATCCCAGCTGGCAAATAAGAGCTACACAGCAGATCAATTACTCCTCCACACTGGAACCCCTCTGGTAGGGAAAACAAGAAATAAAAAATAAACCTCATGGAATGAGATAATGTAAGAGTCGGTCAGAAGAGGAATATTGTCTCAATGTTGTCATCAGAGACTTGGACAATATACCCAAAAAACTGAGGCTAAGGTGTTGACAAGAGTTTGGCCTGCCAGTGATGCTCTAGGGCTAAGACTGGACTGTGAAAACCAGAGTGCTGATACCTCAGAGAGGGGGCAGTATGGAACAAGATATGCCCTCTGCCCTGCGTTATCCAGGGGAAGAGACAAGATATGCTGCAACCCTCTTCCCCGGCCTCCAGAGAGTGTGTGGTACAAGACATGCTGTGGCTAGAGACAAGACAAGATATGCATACAGCCCTGTCATTGTAACACGAGAACACACTTCCTAGCAAAAGGCCACTCGAAACTGACCTTGTCTTGGACATATGTGGCAGAGAAAGAGAGATTTGAACAGAGGAGGGGTAACATCTATATAAAGATGGTCTCTTAGCAACTGGACTTTGGAAGCTTCTCCCACCCTGGAAAGACAATGTCTATGGGGATGCCCTGAGGACTCATTTGTCTGGTGGTAGCTACTGAACTCCCTTTCTCTCTCCCTTTCTCTTTACCTTTCCTACCTCACTTTCTTCTATCGCAATTCCCACTTTACAGGATAATAAAGCTTCACTGTTTGACCAAAGCTAATCCTTGCCTGGGATTTCTTTTGCAATTTGAGATCCAGGAAATGAACTATCATGCCTCCAGCCTAGCTGGGTGGACTGTGACAACATCTCAATATTTGGAAAAAAACCCAACCAAACTGAACAACATATGACTTGGGAAAAGAGGAGCATTACTGCTGCATGCTTGCAGTGCTCTCCATGGATAAGCCACAGGTCCCTAGCACACAGCTCTGGCTTGCAAACCTGAGGAACAGATGGGAGCAATGCTGGTGCAGCTGCTCTCTGCACACAGGCTCTTCTCCAGAACTTTAAGGGATCTTTCCTATACTTTGGTGCCAAGAAAACAGCCAGAAGCACAGGTTTCACAGATTCACAGATTCACAGATTATTTTGAGTTGGAAGGGACCCACAAGGATCATCGAGTCCAACTCTTAAACCACACCACTGCCTACCCAGTGGGAATCGAACCATGATCTCCCACATGGGAGGCGGGGACAGGTCTCTGAAACCAAAATACCTCAGGCAACTGATCTGCATGGTGAGATTATCCATAGCATTAAACACAGAAACATGAGGGATTATGTCTTCTCCTGCCAGGGTCAGCTGCTGGGGAAAAGTCTGAGAGTGCTCATCATTGTAAGCAGAGCAAGAACTACATCCTAGGAACTCTAGCAGTCTCGACGTACTGCTGCTTAGAATACTAGTAGGTTGCATAGTCATGTCATTGCTGATGAGGGAACACGTGAGCTGATTTTTCCCAAGAGTTAAGTATTTATTGTTACTGTTGGCAGTGGAGTGTTTGCAATGTGCTGGAGTGCCAAGGTAGCTCCTGGCAGCACTCTCCTGAAACCCCTGCAGTATGGTCCTTTAACTGTGCTTTTAATGCACATCCATGAGTAATTTGTTCTGAAATCTCTTTGTACTGAAGGACCCAGAGAGATGAAGAAGCACCAGCACAAACTCATGCTGACTCTGCCTGGGAAGGAAAAATTGATTGAGTGACAAAGGCAAAGCAGAGTCAGGAGAAGGAGCAGGAAGAGGTGAGAAATCCAAGCAAAGAAGTTCAACAACAGCTGTCACCTGTTACCAGGGATCTTTGCAGTAGAGCTCAGCCAGATGTACAAGACCATGGGTACAGACCCCTCACCTCTGCCCACTTGTCCCAGCTGCTCTCTAGCTGATGGTGGCTCTTCACAGGAGAACTGGGTTTCCCAGAATGCACTTCAGTCCACACCACCCTGATGTTCCTCTGCCAACAGGGATACTATACACTGAAAGATGATTTTTAAAATTAATTATTTTGTTATTGTTTTTATTTTTTTTCCCAAAAGCAGTGAGTTTTTGTTGCTACCACATGCATGTTGCAACCACAGGGCATCATGGTCCTCACTTGCTGCCTCTTTCTCTTCCTGGTAGCCCTACAAACCCAAGATGCCCAGGCTGGTCCACTGCAAAAGCAGGGAGCAGGTAGGCAGGCAGGGACCAGCACTCAGCCCCAGGCTTGTGGCAGTGGGACCAGGACTAGGGCTAGGTGAGCCAGGAAGTCACCATGGTACAGGGAGCAGTGCAGACACACCATGGAGAGGTGTGGAGTGGCTGCAGCTACTTCAGGCATCAGGGGGAGAGAAGGTCCTAAGGAGCAGAGAGGTGCAGAGTGGCAGTGCAGGGCCAGAAATTTGGCACTGGAGTCATTCTGGCACTGGGATATTCCAGAGAGGCGAGTTTAGGAGACGCTCAATTGGAAAAAAGAATGTTTTTGCTCTAGTCCTGCAGCCCTGCTCCCTTTGAATGGACCACGTGTTGGTCCCTTGCCCACAGGAACAAGACAGCAGTGATGGTGATGCAGTCTTCCACAGACTGTTTTTCAAGGAAGCATGGAAAATCAGTTTTTCTTCTAGCTTTCTCCATTCTCAGAGTGTGATGTGACTCTTCTTATCTGTACTTGATTCCAGAGAATGGCATTGGCCATGTTTACAAAGCTACTCTGCTTGAGGCTATTAACACTTGGTGTTTAATAAGTACTCTGGCAATTTTACCAAAGGTGCTCTAGAAGACCTTCCAAGAGCTTTCTGTGCCTTTGGGGCTCTGCACACACAAGTCATGAATATTTGTTTACCTAAAGAGCTGCTCGGCAAAATGGCCACTTGTCTTAATTTCTTGCTGTGGGAACCTACACCTTTGTAAATGTCCTGTGTCAGTATCTCATGATGTCCAAGGACAAGCAAGAAAGATCTCAGGGCCTCTGGATAACTAGTTCGGAGACCTGTGGCAAACATAGTGTTTGCTTTTATACTGCCACTTGCAGGGAACGATGAGACAGAGGAAAATCCTACAGTTGAAGACCTGGCTCCAGCAGAATTGAGTGGGTTTTGACCATGGGTCCATGTACAGGACGCCACACCTGCTGGTGGCAGATTGAGTATGCTTGTGTCAAAGGGGAAAAGGATCTTTGCTCAGGAGTTGGCAGGGCTCATTGAGAGAGCTTTAAACAAGATTGGAAGGGGCAAGGGAATAAGTGCAATTAGGAAGCACCTGAGGGTGGCACACCAGTATTCGAGTGAGCAGATTGGCTCTAGATTATGTGAGAGATGGAGCCATATTTTGCATCTGCCATTGAAGTCTGCAGACAAGCAGAGACAGGGGGAGGTGAAACTAACTTCTATTCACTGCTCAAATATAACTCTACCTAGATATGGTTTTCCTTTCACCTGAGGACAAATAAGGAGGGCCACATAGACATCTGTCCTGAAAAGGAAGAGAGGGGGAAAGTAATAGGCAGTCCTGAAAAGTGCAAGTTTCGCAGTACCCCAGCCAGTGGAAAAGGAGACAGGGACCTCCCCTGCCGAGGTAGGGTATAAAAGTGTTGCCATTTTGCAGCTCGATGTCTGTCTCATTTGTGGAGGCACACCCAACTGTGCTAGCACACTTTGGTTCTAATAAGCCTTTTGCTTTGAGGGACTTTGTCCTCCCTTAACTCCCTAAATAAGTGAGAGCTATTCCTCACAATTTAGGGGCTGTATCCTAGTGGTGGTGGAATAACAGAGCAGTCTCTCCTGCTTGGTCCTGTGCTACCAACACAGTGGGGTCACCATGAAAAGTTTATTCTCCTTCACTAGTCCAGCAGTGAAGAGGCTGTTGGGGTGGAAACAAGGGGATGAGGAAGAAAAATGGGCTGAGAAAGATGTTGATTCACTAGTGAAAAAAATGAAGAGGAATAAGGGTTTTTTGGAGGAGCTAGAAAAAGCACTAAGCTGTCCTAGTCAGCCCAGCAACTGCGTGACAATTCCTTGTTCCTTAGACAGCAGGATCCAGGTTTCTCATAGAAAAGGTCATCCGCATGTCATGTACTGTAGAGTGTGGCGCTGGCCAGACTTGCAGAGCCATCACGAACTGGAACCACCGGAATGCTGTGAGTTTCCCTTTGATTCAGGTTCAAAACAGAAGGAGGTTTGCATCAATCCCTATCATTACAAGCGAATAGAGAGTCCTATCGTTCCAAGGCACAGTGAATACAACCCTCAGCACAGTCTCTTGGCACAATTCTGCAACATGGGACAAAACAAGCCCCATATGGCACCCAACACTAATTCCCTGGACTACTTCCCAGGACCCAAAAGTCACCTGTCCCCCCACTTACCCCACAGCAGCTATGCAAACCATCTGGAAGCAGCAGTAGGAACTACTATTCTCATGCTCCAGCCAAGTCAGACCCAAGAATTCCTTTCCAGATGCCAGCTGATACTATCCCAGCTGTTTACCTGCCTTTGGAAGGTCAGATGTCACACGATACCTCCCAGCCAATGGATACCAACATGATGGCACCCACCATTTCCTCAGGCAGATACAGTGGAGATGTTCAGGCAGTGGCATATGAAGAGTTGAAGCATTGGTGCTCCATTGTGTACTACGAGCTGAATAATCGTGTGGGGGAGGCATTCCATGATTCTTCCCCCCAGCATCGTGGTGGATGGTTTCACTGATCCTTCCAACAGCAAGGACAGATTTTGCCTGGGAATGCTCTCCAACATTAACCGCAACTCCACCATTGAGAACACCAGGTGGCACATTGGCAAAGGTGTTCATCTCTGTTATGTTGGTGGGGAAGTGTATGCTGAATGTCTTAGTAACAGAAGTACTTTTGTGCAAAGTCAAAACTGCAACTACCGTCACGGGTTACATCCCACCATGGTCTGCAAAATCCCCAGTGGCTCTAGTTTGAAGATTTTCAGTAATCAAGAGTTTGCTCAACTCTTGTCTGAGTCTGTGTACCATGGATTTGAGACAGTGTATGATCTTACTAAGATATACATTCTCTGTATGAGTTTGGTAAAGGGTTGGGAAGGTGGATATCATCGCCGGGATGTAACAAGCACTCCATGCTGGATAGAGATACATCTTCATGGCCCCCTTCAGTGGCTGGATAAAGTACTTACTCAGATGGGCTCTCCTCAGAGTCCTATTTCTTCAGTGTCTTAAAGGTTCCAAGCTCCAGTATTTTGGAAACAGTTGAGCCTTGCAGGTAGTTGAAAGATGTGTAAGTTTCAGACATACTTTTTCTTTCTCCTCCCTCCCCCAAACTAGCAACAGCCATGGCAAGAGCCATGAAAATACTTGACTTCTGTGACTGACTGTTGGATTAAGATTAAAAAAAGATAAACTCTTCTGACATGCTATTGCTATAAAAACTTAAGTTTATGTTGTAATGTACTATGGCAAGGTTGATTTGCAGGGTTTAGTCCAGCAAGGACAATGTTATCGTTTTGAAATGTGCCTGGTTTTTCCCCTCTCATACAAACAGTGTCTTGCTGTTTCCCTTGTGGGACCGGGGTGGTGAGGACAGGACCACACTTCCCAACATGTTCAGGATAGGGGAAGTGCCCTGTCCCATGGTCATGGCTGTGCTGCCCTTGGGGCCCAACTTGTGGGTGACCATTGCCGGAGCTGGGCTCTCCCCACTCCCCAGGGAACCCCCTGAGTCAGCCCCTTGAATAAGCCGAAGTCTGCCCTCTGGAAGGCCAGTGTGGAAGTGTTGTTCATGTCCCTCCTTGTTTCAGTGTATACTGAAAACTCTATTATTTCATAGTCACTGTACTCCAGACAGTCTCTGACCACCACATCTCCCACCAGCCCTTCTCTGTTTGTGAATGTCAGGTTGAGCACCAGCTGTGACAAGAAGCAGTCCTCCATATACTCCTGTCTGCTGTGTCAAGTTCCCAGTAGATCTCTATCTGGCAGGTTGAAGTATCCCCAAAGAGGGCCTTATTACAATGGCTTAAGGGACCTAAAGCATTGTTTTCTGGATTTTTCTGGATGTTGTTTCTGGATTGTTTTCTTCTATACTACCAGTTGAAGGGAACAATGAGGGTAGGCACAGGAAAATCCTACAGGTGAACACCTGGCTCAGAACCTGCTGTTCCCAGTGGAATTGTGTCGATTTTGACCACAGGTCCATTTACAGGGCACGAGGCCCTCTGATGGTAGATGGGGTACTCATGTGTCAAAGGGGAAAAGGATCTTCGCTCAGGAGTTGGCAGGGTTCACTGAGAGAGCTTTAAACAAGATTGGAAGGGGGAATGGAATAAACCAAGCTTTAAACAGACAACTGAACCGGAACCACAGTCTGTTAGACTGAGTTCCTGAAGGATCTTCCTGTTACTGGCAGTCTTGAGATTCTCCTTCTTACTTACATTCAGCATTCACTGTTTTCCCCTATGCCTTCTGGAGCTAAGAGGTGATGTTGGTGAAGTCAGCTTTTGCAGGCTTTCTTCAGTACTTACTAAAAACATTTGTCTGACTTTATGGTTGCTGTTCTCTTTAAAAAGAAAAAACAATAATGCTTAGTCTTGATAGCTGTGTACTATCTTTGTGTCCTGACCATACTTCTGTATGAATGTTTTGTATGTTTTTTGCTAAGGGTATTTATGGTGTATTTGAAAGTGTAGAAATTATTATAACTACTCTGGTTGTAACCAATCCTTGTACCCTTCTATGTTTTAAGCATTCTCTTCTGTTTGGTTGCTGGACCATCATTGTGTTTTATCCCTTGTTTTATCAGACTTATCAGCATTATTGTAGAAGGAATACTGTGTGGAATAGAGACAAAAGAAGTTAAAATAGAACAAGATTTACAGAAGAAGAGAATCCAGCTGGCACTTCCAGGAAAACACAAGGTCATACTGCCCCACTGAAGTTCCCTAACACAGACAAGCACCTGCATGCTGGAAAAATTGAATTGATACAAAGGTATCAGTGTCCAATCTCCAACTCATTATCTAGGTATGTTTATTGAGAACCCATAAAGAGGGCAATACAGAGATCTATCCTAAAAAAGAAAAGAGAGGGGAGAGGCAAAGTAGTAGGCGTGGTGAAACGTCTTGTCTCTGAGTACCCCAGACAATGGGAAAGGAGATGGGGATCACCCCTGCCAAACAAAGGTATAAAATTGTTGCCATTTTGTAGCTTGAGGTCTGTCTCGCTTGTAGAGGCACACGGACTCATCAGACTTGTTGGCCCAATAAATCAATTATACCTCTAGGACTTTGTCTCCTTTTAATTCCATAAATGAGAGCTATTCCTCACATTATGTTGCTACAGAAGGAGCAAGGAGTGTGTAGAATGTTGGGTTTGTCTGAGGCTGGGTGTTGTATGGCCATCTGCAGTGCTTCATCTTCCATTGGGGAGGCTTGGGGTGGGGTGAGGGAGTTGGGTGATACCAGAGAGTTTTTCTGGGCCATGCAGATGCAGGAACTGTTTGATGGATTATGGATTAACTCCATCCTGGAGACCTTGAAGCTCATAGGGTGTGGATAATGGCTGGCACATTTTGGGATGAGGACTATTATTGGATTATTTACTATTGGCATTGGCCTAGTTAAATAAAAGACTTGCCTACTTGTCTCTCCTCTGTTTGTTTTATTCATATAACCACCACATAAGAAAACTACATTGCTATTCCTCGAGACAATGTCGAATCATGGGGTGGAATGTGATGAACTGATTCTCCTTTGCCATTGCCTCATGCATGGAGCTGGAAAGCCTTGCTGTAGGGGCTGGGGCTGGTGCAGGAGCTGAGCTACCTGCAAAAGCTACAGGTGGTACTAATCAAAGAGACACTAGTGAGCTATTTGTAGCCAGAAGAATTCCTTAATAAAAAATTGGTACACGGCAAGGACTTACCTTCCCAAATAAGGTACCCCAGGCAGATCATGGATGTCATGGATACTGCCAAACCAGCCAATGGATGTTCAGGGCCTGCTATGATACCCATTAAACTTTGCCTGGATGCTGGTGAACTAACCAGTGGGCATTCGAGGCCTACCGTTGCAAAGATATTTGAAGTTGTGGAGGAGGTGCTGTCTCCGTTACTCTGCCACTTGGTTTGCTCAGAGGAGGCTACAGGACCAGAGAAAAAGGCCAGTGGAGGTCTCTTGCAGGCCACCCCAGGGTCCTTGTTGGTGGTAACATGTTTCCTGTGAGTTTAATAGTTGCCCTTTTGTTTTTCCCTACATTTTTTTTTCTGTGTTCACTCCCTGCTATTTTTTAAAAAAAATTTAAAATAAAGTCAAATTGTCATTTTGGAAACCACCATTTGGCCTCCTTTGTGACTTAATCTTGTATAGGGGTATATTTTAGAATGTAGTTACTGAATTGGTGGGTGTAGGCAAAAATCATCTCTCCATGTCAGTTTGGAACAGAAGGGAATAACTAGGTGTCTCAGTTTGAGACAGTGGGGCGTTACTTATCATTTCTTGGACAAGTGATCCTTGCAGATGTAACAAGAGTTATTAAAAAATATAAATGGAAATGTA
>WEKX01022413.1:1024-13406 GCA_013390025.1 Pitta sordida
TTATAGACCTGTCATGGTCCCGGATAATATCATGGAGCAGGTAATCCTGACTGCTATGAAGCAGCACCTGCAAAATAACTACGGTATTAGAATTAGTCAGCACAGATTGAGGAGAGGTAGGTCTTGCCTAACCAACCTGATCTCCTTTCATGTACTGGGGACTCACTTGTTGATGACAGAAAAGCCATGGAAGCTGTGTACTTGGATCTTAGCAAAGCCTTTGACACTTTTTTCCCATGGTAAACTTCAGAAAAAACTCTCAGAGCGTGGATTGGATAGGAGCATTCTGAGTCGGGTTCAAAATAGTTTGGATGGATGAGTACAGGGAGTGTTGGTAAATGATGTCATATCCAGCTGGCAGCCGGTAACCACAGGCATCTATCCAGGGCCTGGCACAATTTAATATCTTTATTAATGATATGGATGGGGGAATTGAGTCCACCATGAGCAAGTTTGCAGATGAAACCAAGCTATGGACAAATATTGAACTACCAGAGGGTAGGAGGGGCCTTCAGAGGGATCTTGATAAGCTAGAGAAATAGACAGATTCTAGTGGAATGACTTTTGACAAGGCCAAATGCTGGGTTCTTCACTTTGGACACAACAATCCCATGCATTTCTATCAGCTTGGTTGGAGTGAGCCTTAAATGCTACAGAAACCATGAAGCTCAAGTTGATCATGGTCAGTGTGTCACTTGGTCTATTGGGAAAGGACTTTTAACAACAACATTCTACTGCTGAAAGCTATTTACACAAAATACTATCTTACTGATTTGAAATATAACCATAATTGTCACATATACACAATTTAATAACTAATATAACTGCTCCTACAATAAACTCTCTAATAAATGTCAAATACTCGACACATTTATTAAGCTAGCAAAACAACAAAATCCATTCCTGTTAGCTTTAAAAAATAGTTAAATATTAAGGGTACTAAGTGATGAACGTAGTTGCTCTTGCATATGAAGTAAAAAATGCTTTCACAGTCTAAACCAGCAGATAAATCTCTTGTAATGCCATGAAGATAAATATTCCAATGGTTAACTGTTGTAGTGCATTGTACCCTCAGCTTTGGGTGGTTTGTCACCCAAATGGTACATTGTGTGCTTCCCCATTGTCTGCCTATTGGTCCCTCCCCTACACCCCACTTCCTAAGCTTCCCATTGATTGTAGTGACCTTCCCACTGCCCAGCCCCCCTTTTCCTGGGGGATGAAACTGAGAGGGAATGCCTTATTGAGTCTCTTTCACTTTCGGCTTCAAGGAGGGAGATTTCAGAATAAACTGGGATCGTATCTCCGAAGGAGAAAGAGTGCCTTTTGTCTTTTCCTTTTGTCCATTGTTGGGTTTCTCTCCCGAGGCTGCAGCTAGCCGAGCGTTTAGCCCTCAGGAAGCAGAAACACATCAGTTAACTATAGCTCAAGAATTCTAGTTAGTTTATTTGCTTTCCAATGTGCTTAGAAATATTTTTGTTCTATTGCTTCATTATCTATTGTATGTTGGTGACCAAATATTTTTGTGGTAGGAGATGTGCTGCAGAAGTGGCCTCTATGAGGAGAAGCCAGAAGCTTCCCTGTGCCAGGCACAGCTGGTTCCAGCAAACTCCAGCAAACACACCTGACATACCTGAATGCCTCAGACTAGATTGCAGTCTAGGTCTACTAGTCTGCCTGATTGTAGTCTACAATACTCGATTGTATTTCCTCTCTGATATTATATCTAAGAAAGTGCAAAAATGCTGCATGACAATCTTGAGAGAAATAATGTAAGAGAAACAGCCCTCCAGACACCAAGACCAGAGAAGGAGGGGTGAAGGTGGTTCCAGAAATGTTCCTGTCAAAGCTGTGATGAAGTCTGTGGAGAATCATAGAGTCAAATAATGGTTAAGGTTGAAAGTAACCTCAAAGACATTTTAATTCCAATCCCCCTGGCAGTGGGCAACAGCACCTTTCACTAGACCAGGTTGTTCAGACCCTCATCCAACCTGACCTTGACCTTCCAGAGGTGGGGCATCCACAACTCTGGGCAAATTTTGTTAGTGCCTCACCACGCTCACAGTAAGAATTTCTTCCTAGTATCCAATTCAAAGCTACTATAGTTCCATTTAAAGCTGTTGCTTTAGTAAAATGTCCCTCTTCAACGTTTTTGTAGGGTCCCTTCAAGTACTAAAAAGGCCTCAGTAAGATCACCCAAAGCCTTCTTTTCTCCTGGCTGCGCAGTCCCAAATCTCTCAGTCTGTCCTCGTAGAAGAGGTGCACTAAAACTTTGGTCATCTTGGTAGCCCTCCTCTGGACCCACTGCAGGTCCATATTTTTCCTTTCAAGAGCACCCCAGAGCTGGGTGCAGCACTCCATGTGGGGTCTCACNACAAGGAAGTGTCAGACAGCACATCTAACCTGAGAGTGCATTAATCTTTCATAACTGCCCGCAGACGCTGTGCTCTGAGCAGAGTGGGGCAGGCGCCGTTGGGAGTGGACCCGCCGCAGCTGCTGCATGGAGCAGAGGGGAGGGAGTCGATTTGAATATTCAGGACTGCCAATTGAATATTCATGCATGCCAGGTCCCGCATGCGCATTTGTGAAGAGGGGCCTCCTTAATCATTGGAAAATCACACCATTAAGATGAAAAAGCCGCAGTATGGGTGGTGCAAAGCGAAAGAGGGCTGACTGTACCCCCTAGTCCTTTTCAGCATGGCTGATACCGATCTGCTCATCTGCCAGCCTGTACTGATACCTGGGATTACCCTGACCAAGGTGTAGCACTTTGCCTATCGCCCTGTTGAACCTCCTGAGGTTCTCATGGGACCACTTTTTGAGCTAACCCAGGTCCCTCTGGATGGTATCCTGTCCTTTAGGTGCATCAACTGCACCACCCAGTTTGGTGTCATCTGCAAACTTGCTGAGGGTGTACTCAGTCCCACTCTCCACATCATTATGCAGTTTTTGAATTAACACTAGTTCTACTGTGGGTCCCTGAGGGAAACCACTTGTCACTAATGTTCATTGTGATGTTATCCACTACCCCCTAGATGCAAATATCCAACCAGTTTCTTACCCACTGAACAGTCTACCAACCAAACCAATGTATCTCCTATTTAGAGAAGACGATCTTCTGGGAGAATGTGTCAATGGTTTTACAGGAGTCCAAATAGATTACATTGGTAGCTCTTCCTTTGTCCACTGATCTAATCCCTCCATCATAGATAGCCATTAAGTTAGGGAAACAAGATTTTCCTTTCATGAAGGAAAATCTTTGAAATGACTTTCCTACTTCTATGTGCTTTAGCATAGCTTTTAGGAGGGTAGGTTCCATAATCCTCCCTGGCACAGAGGTGAGGCTTACAGACCGTTGTCCCCAGGGTTCTCTTTTTTATCCTTTTGAAAAATGGATGCCATGTTTCCTTTTTCCCAGTCACTGAGTTCTTCACCTGACTGCCATGACTTTTCAAACATCACAGAATATCTTGGCCAATTCCCTCAGGACTCTGGGATGCCACTCTTCAAGTCCCATATACTTGTATACATTCAGCTTCTTCAAGTGGCCATGAACCTGGTCTTTACATAAGTAAAAGAGGGATTTTTCTTCCCAAGTCCCTGTTCTGCTGTCTGTATAATGCAAGGAGTGAGAAAAGAGGTTGCCATTGAAGACTGAGGGGGAAAAAAGGTTGTTAACTACCTCAGCCTTCTCCTTATCCACTGTTACCAGTGTCCCAGCATTTTTATCAGGGGGTGTGCACCTCCTTTAACCTTCCTTTTCTGGTTAACAAACCAGTAGGAGCCCTTCTTGTTGTTCTTTGCATTCCTTGCCAACTTAAGTTCCAACTTTGCTTTGTCATTCCTCACTCATCCCTCCATACAACCAGGGTATTGTTTTCTGGCCATGTTTCCTCCCTACAGATAGTTGTCCTTGTTCTGGCCAAGATATGATTAATTTTCGTCTGTAACCAGAAGACCTCTTTCTAACATTCAGTCTAAACTTCTCGTGGCGTAGCTTAAGGCCATGTCCTCTCGTTCTGGTATCATCAGCCTGAGAGAAGATATCCACACCCACCTGGCTACAACCTCCCTTCAGGTAGCTGTAAATAGCAATTAGGTCGCCCCTGAACCTCCTCTTCTCCAGGCTGAATAATCCCAGTTCCCATAGCCACTACCCATAGGACTTGTCCTCCAGTCCTTTCACCATCCTTGTCACCCTTCTCTGGACCCTCTCGAGCAGCTCAACATCCTTCTTAAACTGGGGAGCCCAGAACTGAACACAGTACTCAAGATGAGGTCTGACTAGTGCCGTGTACAGGGGAAGGACGACCTCCCTGGACCGACTGACCACACTGTTCCTAATGCAGGCCAGGATGCCATTGGCCTTCTTAGCCACCTGGGCACACTGCTGGCTCATATTGAGTTTCCTATCAATCAGTACACCTAAGTCTCTCTCCACTTCACTAATCTCGAGTCACTCCTCCCCCAGCCGATAGCGGTGCATGGGGTTGTTATGGCCAAAGTGAAGAACCCGGCACTTAGTCTTGTTAAACCTCATACTGTTGGAGCCTGCCCATCTCTCCAGCCTATCAAGGTCCCTCTTATTCTGTGAATTGTCTTGCTTATTGGGAAGATGGACTTCTGGTTTAACCTCACACATGGCGGGACATACTTTGTTTTACAGAAATTCCTCATTGAGTTTGACAAAATCATGATTTGAATTCTCTTAATGTGGAATTATATTTTTCAGAGACTAGACAAGGTAAAATCACTATTTGCCAACCTATTTGGCAAATACATTTTAAAAAATTTATATTTAAAAAAATTACATGCTTGCATGTAATTCTCTTTAATTTCACTTTAATTCTTCTATCTGTTTCACATTTGTTGATGCCAGTGGCATCCTGGCCTGTATCAGGAACAGTGTGGTCAGTAGGACTAGGGAAGTTGTTCTTCCCTTATACTCAGCACAGGTCAGACCACATCTTGGGTGCAGTGTGCAGTTCTGGGCTCCCCAGTTTAAGAAAAATGTTTAACTGCTTGAGAGGGTCCAGAAAAGGGTGACAAGGATGGTGAAAGGACTGGAAAACAAGCCCTGTGAAGACTGACTGAGGGAGCTGAGAATGCTCAGCCAGGAGAAGAGAAGGCTTAGAGGTGACCTCATTACTATTTACAACTACCTGAAGGGAGGTTGCAGTCGGGAAGGTGCAAAGCTCTTCCCTCAGGCTGCCAGCACCAGAACAAGAGGACATGGCCTTACGCTATGCCAGGAGAGGTTTAGACTGGGTATTAGGAAGAGCTTTTTCACACAGAAAATGGTCCCTCCGTGAAATGATCTGCTCAGGGAGGTGGTGGAGTCACCATCCCTGGAGGTGTTTAAGAAAAGACTGGATAAGGAACTCAGTGACATGGTCTAGATAATAGATAGAGTGTGGTGCCCATGGCTTCCGGGTTGTTGGGAGTTGGACTAGGTGATCCTTGTGTGTCCCTTCCAACTCAGAACATCTTGTGAACAAACTAGTTTAAGAAATATCTCTAATATATTTTTAATTAATTTTTCTTCATAGGTAGAGTTCCAGAGGAATTGTTTTCTCTGGCATATTAAAAAAATAAAAATAAACAAGAGGGTAAAAACACAGCTGAAGATTGGTTTGAAATTTAGACAATACAATAACACCTCAACTGTTGTGGGGTGTTGGTTCCAAGAATCTGCCAGGGGAAACCAAATCTGCGAAGTAGGAATTTTTACATATGTAAATGCAGCCCACCCCAGGCCCTCCCCCTCATTTCCAGAGAGCATTGGGAGGCATTCTCCACCCCTCTCTGCACCATGTGCTGAGACAAGGGTGTGGAGGAGGCATTCCCTGCCTATCTCTGCGCCCTATGCTGGGATGGACGAGCAATGGGATATGTCCCCATCCCACCCCACTTGTGCCAGCATGGACGAGCAGCAGGATGTGATCCCATGACTGCCGCAGCACAGTTGGTCGTATGCCATCCCACTGCTGTAGCAGCGTGGAGTGGCAGGTCCTGTGCTGTTCCACTGTCATGGGAGGGTCTCCTTCCTGGTGCAGGAGAGGAACACTGGACACATAAATGAATGTTCACTGAGCCAATGAGTGGCCTCAGTTTTCGTGCTGATCATCTGACCAGAAAAACTCTGCAAAGTGGAGGATAAGTGAGGAAAAATGCTTTGCCGTAAAAAAATCTGCAATGTACTGGAGCAGCAAAAGATGAAGTGTGAAGTAGCAAGGGATTACTGTATTACAGAAGATTTTCAGAGACACTAAGATTCATAGGAATATTTTGGATTCTAAAACCAGTTTCAGATGTGTTTGGATTCTTATTTTATCACATATTTGGAGTAATGACTTTTGTCTTCTCAAGTCACTGTTATGCCTGCTGCAACCCAGCTGTCCTGGGGAGGCTGAACACCTGCCTGCCCATGGGGAACAGTGAATTACAGTAATATGTCACTGCATTGTGCCTTCTCCATTGAGACCTTGTTGGTTTGCAAGAAAATTTTCTCACAGACCTGCTTCAGTGATTCACGGAGTTTCCCGGCCGCTGCATGCCCAGTGCCTCTGCTTCGCTGAGGGGCAGTGTGGGTGCTCTCTGTGGGGTGGGACTAGCCCAGCCCTGCAGGGAAGATGCATGCTGCCTCTCACTCCTGTCGTGTTTATAGTCCCAAGGTGCCGTGTCCCAGTCCCTGTTCTGTTCCTTTGTGTCTCCATGCATGGTCCCTACTGTGGCGGGCTCACACTGCGGTACGCCCTGGGCGGCTGCTGAGACCCAACACAGCCCCCGGTGCAAGCCACGCTATCTCCTGTTGCTCTAAGCCCAGTCAGAGTACTGACCCCCACAGGGGGGCGTTACTGTTTCCATGGCTACAGGCAGAGAAGGCGAAGCACTCTGTGCTTGGGGACTGCGCGCCCAGCACACCTGATGAAGACATAGCCCCAAGGAAAGTGAGGCTAAGCTGGCTGGGTGGTGGTGGGGCAAGCACCGTGTGCTGAGACAGGGCTGTGGTGGGACGAGCACACACCTCTGCCGCAGCCTGCTGCGCCAGAAGGAGACTTCTGTTCCCCCATGCCCTCTCCCAGCTGTAGCAGGGGGAAGTGGTGTTCTACTGTGTCCATATGGCCACTGTTGCCTCTCCCAACCCCAGTGGATGTTAAAGGGAAAGAAACTCTGACACCCATGCCACTCCCCACCATAAGGGGCCCTGGGTGTTGCAGTATTGCAAAGTCAAGGTTTCCCAGGCTCCACAAACACCAACCAAAGCCTGGTGACACCCTTTCCCAACCACAGCCCCAGAGCTTCACCCCCGCAGCAGCAGTGCAAGCAGCCCACCAGCAGCTGTGGAAGCAGTGGCTCGGCTGAAGAAAAGCCCAGGGATCCTCTGGGGGGGTCTCCCCAGGCAGAGAGTGCTCAGAAATGCTTCCCTTTGCTCCCCTGTGCTGAGAGAACCTGTGTGGAGGAATGGAAAATACTGCCCAGCACTCGTGATGGGCTGGAGGTGGAGCAATGGACATGGTCTGTATACATATTAATGACCTGCGCATGTTTACGAATTAGACAGTTTGTAAGAGCCCCAGGAGACCCGTTCCTTGTGGAGGGTGAGGTATTACTGTAATTAATTTTTTTGTTTTGCTTGTATGTGTGTAGCTTTTACTATCCCTATTAAATTGCCTTTAACTCAGCCCATGAGTTTTCTGGCTTTTACTTTTCTGGTTCCCTGCCTAATCCCTCTGATGAGGGAGTTGAGAAAGAGTGGCTCATTTGAGGCTTGGTTGCTGTCTGGGGTTAAATCACCACACTGTTCCTACATCTATTTGAAATAAAAGTCCTACTGAATGTTAAGCAAAGATGAGGTTTATAGAGTAGCTGTGCAGTGAAAGTATTCACTTTCTGCATGTAAGTCATATGTCTTATGGCTGTCTTACCTATCATCAAAGCACAGAAACAACTTTTCATCTGGTTCTCACAAATATTTTCACCTAATCAGAAAAGAATGAGTATTGTTCATCAGGAACAGGAAATTTGATTAATAAAATAATAAGAAACGATCACATAAATCTGAATGATTGGTTAGAATTTGGAACATTACTCAAGGAGAGAAGAACACTAACTTCATTGAAAGAAGTTTTGCTTTGTGTGATTTTCTCTGCTGTGTCATTTGGCATCTGTTTTCAAAATAGGCTATGTAAAATTTTTGAAGAAGAAAACATAAATACATAATTACTTTGGCAAGTTGTAACTGTGTTCTATCCATTATATATATATATTACTGAGAAGCTATAGAAAGAGAGGTCATGACTGCGTTATTGTTGCCTAAGAACTCTGTTTTCTATATTTCACATGTAAGTTTTATACAGCAGTTACTTATAGTTTAGATTTTTCTTTAATAATTAACAGACTAAAGTTTTTTTTAATAATTGACTTCATTATTTATAACTTAAGAGAACCATGTTAATAATTCGAGTATTTAGAAATTTCCTACAGTTTAGTTTCTGTTTATTCTTATTTATTTATTTTTTATTATTATCAGAAACGTCTCCTGTTTGGCATAAATCTTTCTCAGTTGGGATCTTATACTTTGTGTGCCTACATAAGCATGCAACTTTTCACATAGTTTTACATTTTCTAATGAAATTAAAATTCCTGTAAATCTTAAGAATTCTTGAATGCTGTTATTCCTTTTTAAAGAAATCTTCTGTGTGCAAGCCATACAGAGGGCAGACAGACCAGTAAAATGGTTTTTGGCATATTGCACACCATTGGTTAGCTAGTGTCACAGAATCACAGAATCACAGAATCAGTAAGGTTGGAAAAGACCATAGAGATCATCAAGTCTAACTTATCACCTATTACCTAACCTAGCCAAGTTGTCAACTTGATTCTTTCTTCCGCATGTTTAAACACAGTTCAGAGCATTAAAGTCATTCTCCAGTGATTGGGACGTAAGTAGAGTGGGTTGCTAGGAAACAAATGCCAGCATCATCTATGACCTTGCGGAGCATAAAGAGACTGTATAGATTTATTGAACTCTGTGGCACATTGTCTAAGTCCTCTACTTGTCTGTCCTACTCTGTTTCCATCTTCCATCATGCTGTTCTGCTCCCTCACACATGGACACATGCTCTCCTCGCCAAAAGCAGACATATAGAAGGAGAAGTACTTCTTTTTCTTCAGAGTTCCTGAAGTATCACCATTGTTATTCTGCTGTGTTAAGCTACAGCATAGTCTCTTAGATAACTAGACACTAAGACAGGAGCATAAGCAAAATACCATCCTTTTATTAGCTACCTTCTTCATTCTGTGGTTATAAGAAGTAGCAGTTGTGCTGGAAACAGTATAATGAAAAATGTATGAACATCATAATGTAATTTTGCTCTCATATTCAAAATATTTCTCAAAAATTGCATCCATAGTTTTCACAGCTGAGCTTACTTTAGGTTAAAAAATCATACACTGAAGGAAGCTGTGGCACTCCTGTCATCTTCCTGGTTGAAGGTAGCAAGTAAGAAGGAAAACAAATCAAAAAGTGATACTCACAGAAAGAGAACATTTTAAAAAATCCCTTTGGTGTACAAAATCTTCCTGTTATAAGAATTTCTGTTCTTTTAGTTATCTCTACCTGCTTAGTATTTGAACGTTGATGTTTGCTTTAAGGAATTAGAAATGACAATGAAAGCTGGGGGCAAATGTTGATCTGCCAGAGGGTAGGAAGGCCCTCCAGAGGGACCTTGACAGGCTGGAGAGATGGACAGGCTCCANCACATTGGAATGGACTGCCCAAGGAGGTGGTGGAGTCACCATCCCTGGAGGTGTTTAAGAGAAGACTCGATGAGGAGCTTAGTGACATGGTCTAGCTAGGGGGTGTAGGGCTGGATGATCCTGGGTCCCTTCCGGCTCGGAGTGGCCTGCTAGACTGTGAGGGAACTAGGTTTGTGTTACCTCTCTGGGATGTGCTTTCAGTCTCTGCATGGGTGTTAGATGGTGAGTTGGACTAGATGATCCTTGTGAGTCCCTTCCAACTCATAATATTCTGTGATTCTGTGTGATTCTGTGAAAGTCAGATAATGAAATCCTAGTCAGTTTATGTTAAGTATTTTACTTGAGAGTAAAGGACCACATGAAAAAGTTTCAGTTAAAGGACGGTGTTCGACTCTAGGGCTGATGTACGTCCTTTTCAAAGCTCATAATGGAGAGGCGCTATATTGTCATACAGAAATACATGTAATAGCAAAGATTATTTTTAGGAGGGAAAAGACCACTTTTCCTTTGCAACCAAATTTTCCATGTTGCTTTCCTTTATGCTGTTAGGCGCCAGATGAATGCTAAGATATGAGCAAGTTGCTCTGTTCACAGTTCACAGTATTAGCAAGGTTGGAAGAGACCTTGGTGATCATCAAGTCCAACCTGCAACCCAACACCAACCCATTGTCTAAACCATGGCACAAAATGCCGCATCCAGCCTACTCTTAAACACCTCCAGGGATGACGACTCTACCATCTCCCTGGGCAGACCATTCCAATGACAGATCACTCTCTCTGTGAAAAACCTCTTCCTAACATTCAGTCTAAACCAACCCTGGCATAGCTTGAGACCATGTCCTCTCATTCTGGTGTCATCAGCCTGAGAGAAGACATCCTCTCCCACCTGGTGGCAACGTCCCCTCATGTAGTTGTAAACAGCAATTAGATCACCTCTGAGCCTCCTCTTCTCCAGGCTGAACAACCCCAGTGTCCGTAGCCGCTCCCCATAGGGCTTGTCCTCCAGTCCTTTTACCATCCTTGTCGCCCTTCTCTGGACATTCTCAAGCAGCTCAACATCCTTCTTAAACTGGGGAGACCAGATCTGGACACAGTACTCAAGATGTGGTGAATACCAATAAACTCTGGTTGAATCACAGCAGCTGAGAAAGTAGATTCCTGCTTGAAAGGCCTTCTTGAAGGCATTTCCTTGCTTTTTGCATTTAAACCCAGACACCACCTCTTGAAGCATCTCAACTGACTGCATCTGTCCTAGAGGTTCTCAAGCACCATGGTGAGTATTGGAGCATTACGACTGTAGATGATGTGTGACTCAGTGCTGCCAGTAGATAAAGCTCCTTAACCAATCCCAGTAAAACGTAAGAAAAACAGTAGTTTATTAATTTTTTATTATTCTCTCTCATGTTATGTGACATAAAGATAGCAGGAATGGTAATGGATTAGGCAGTTCTATTCCTTCTATAAGTAGCGATTGAATCATTATGTGTGATGGGGAAAAGAAGTGAGAGACACAAAGTGTTCTGTTGCACAACATGGCCTATCAGGAGAATTCAGGGTCTACTGTGCAATCCAGGCCCTAGCCCATCCCAATGATTCACCAAAAGGGTTTTGGCAGTACTCATTGACAGGGCTTTAAACTAGGTTTGAAAGGGAAAGGGGATCCTGGCAGTCACTTGAGAGGACACAGGAACTGGTAAAAATGGGCCAAAAATATATTCAGGAACCCAGTCAAAGTGCATGTATACAAATGGACGCAGCCTGGAGAATAAACAGGAAGAACTGGATGTTTTAGTGTATCAGGAGTGATATGATACAGTGGGCATCATGGAGACCTGGTGGGATAATGTGCACAACTGGAGTGTTACATTGGTAGACTACACACTCTTCAGAAGAGATAGGAGAGGATGAAGAGGTGGAGGAGTGGCCCGATATATTAAAGAAATTCTTAATACCATGGAAATTGACATCAAGGATAATCAAGTAGAGAGCCTATGGATTAAGGTAAGAGTGATAACCAATAAAACTGAAATTCTGCCCGGAGTATGCTGTAGATTGACTAACCAGGAGGAAGAGGCAGACCTATTGCTCTTTAAGCAACTAGGGATAGCCTCAAGATCGACTGTTCTAGTTCTTGCAGGAGACTTTCATTTGCCTGATATCTGCTGTGAATTTAATGCAGCAGAGAGGAGACAGTCCAGAAGGTTCCTAGGAAGAGTTGATGATTGGTTCTTGATGCTGCTGGTGAGTGAGCTTACTGGGGGCAAGGCTGTGCTCAATCTACTGTTTATAAATAAGGAAGCATTGGTTAGCAATATTGTGGCCGGAGGAAATCGAGGTTGCAGTGACCATGAGATAGTAGAGTTTTCAATTGACAGCGTGATGAGAAAAGACATGAACCAAACCTCTATGTTGGACTTCCAGAGGGCAGACTTCAGACTGTTTAAGAATTTAATTAGGAGGGTACCATGGGAAACAGCCCATAATGGTGAGGGAGTCCAGGAAGTCTGGACATACTTCAAGAATGAGTTCATGAAGACACAGGAGCAGGCGGTGCCAATGTGCAGAAAGATGAGTCGGAGGGGTAGAAGACCAGCCTGGAGCAAGGAGCTCCTGAAAGAACTAG